>VWPU01004271.1:45248-98731 GCA_013398955.1 Callaeas wilsoni | reverse complement strand
CCTTGTCCCCCGTCCCTGTCCCCTATCCCTATTCCCCATCCCTGTCCCCATCCCTGTCCCCATCCCTGTCCCAGCTGCGGTCCCTCCGTGCCCTGGGTGTCACTCCCACCCCTCTGCTGTGCCCAGAGGAGCAGAGTGGCACTGCCTCCACACGGAGGGGGCAGCGCCTGGGAAGTCTGCGACAACCCCGGGAGCTTTTGCAGGTGGCAGGATTTGGAATTTGGGCTCCCTCCAAGGAGGGGGGATGAGGAGTCCCTGTAAATAACTCACCCTGTCCGTGCAGAACGGCCCCGTGTTTTGCACGTTGGTCACAGCGCACAAGACGAGCCACGGAGGAATAAATTATAGAAAATATTAAATTTTTGAATTCTGGAAGACGGGAAAGGGACGGTGTTCCCTCTCCAATTTGACAAGTTCTCTTCCCTTTTGCCTCGCAGCCCCTCTGCCTGTGGATGTTCTGAGAACAGCCCTCGCTCCACCACCACAGCAACAGAGCTGCTCTTCCCCAGACCCCACCACTTATTTTTAAAAATAAATAACTCCCTGAATTTGCTGCCCCCTTGGTGCTCCACCCTTTCCTGCCCTGGCCAGGGGATCACCTTGCCTGGCCCCACAGTGACGGATGGCTGCCCTGAGATGTCCTCCTGCAGCCCGTGTTCTGCTGCCAGCACCGCCACTCTCATGGCACCATGAAACAGCCCCTCAAAGCACATTTTTTTGGCAAGAAGACCCATTCAGAGCAGATTAAAACCCAGATCACCCAGCTCCTACAAAATTCGACCCTTCAGAAACATATTTTTGTCTCATATTGAGTACCAAATATGATTTTTTCTGTGGGACAGCAGTTAAAAGTTTTTTTAAAAGTTGTTGCTATTACAACTTTTTAAGAATATCAATATGTTTCTTCGTTTTCCATAATGCAATTCTATTTATTTTTTGAGATGTTGAATCGCTAGGATAAAAAAAAAACCCCTATAAAATTAAGAATTATATTGAAATTGTGTACCCATATAAATTAATAAAGCGATTCAATACGATAAAGAAAAACAAGCTATATCGCAATTATAAAGTCAAACTGATTAATTTACATTTTTCTCCATTAAAAATTCATGGAGAAGAGACATGTGCCGTGAAACGTTTCCATTTCGGCAAAACTGTTTTCAATGGAAAACTTCCATCCAAACAGTTCTGGAGTGCTAAATGGCTATTTTTTAATTTTTTTTTTTTTTTTCCCTTTTTTCCTGTTTTTTCCCAAGTTTCCTTGCAACAACAGTGCCATCCGCTGGCTGCGGAGCGCCGGCTGGCCCAGAGCCTGCGCACGGCTCCGGGGTTAACGCTGCATCCCTCGGGGAAGAGGGTTCGGGACGGGTCCTGCAGCTCCCCTGCCCGAATCCCGCGAGTGAGGAGCCTTCCGGAGCCCCCCAGTCACAGGAGAGTCCTGCCCAGTTTGTCCCAGCAGCCGCAGCCCCGCAGAGATGGGGACGTCGTTACTCACCCGAGCACTCCGCCGGCCTTGTCCCTGTCCCCACAACGGAACACCAAAAATACGTTTTGGAGTTACGTTTTTGAGAGTGCAAATGATGAGGGGGTTTTATCTTAATCTCTGCTGGTCAGTTGGTGACCAAACCTGGGATTTTTGGTGAGGTTGGGGAAGACCTTTGAGGTCATTGAGGCCAGCGTTGACTCGGCACTGCCACGTCCAGCGCTGAGCCAAGTCCCCAAGTGCCACATCCACGGGAACAGCGTGAGGACAGCAGATCGAAGGCGTGCCCCTCTCAGTGGCAGTGATGAGGCCCAAAGTGTGCAGGACACCAGACAAGTGATGCCACCCCTTCAAGGCCTCTCAGCTCCCTCTGGCACTCCATGGCTCCGTGACTTCTTCAGCTGGAAGCTGCCACCAGACCATTTTCCTTAAGAGCCGCTTGCACCCCGCCAAGCTCCCATGAATTTTCTTCACACCATTTATACTTTTGGCTTTGATGACATCCCATGGTACCAAGATCTGCAGTTTAATCACAATTCGTAAAAAATATTAATTCCTCTTTTTAATTCTGAGCCAACAGTTTGGCAGTGTCGCTGGGACTTGTGTCACAAAGAGAAAGAAAGGATAATTATTCTCTCTTTCTCTCTCCTTCTCCATCTCCTTCACCATTTTAGACATCTCACCTATTCCAGCTCCATTTCTGCCCTAATTTCTCCTTCTCTCTAAGCCACATTTGGTCTCTGAGCATCTTCTCTGCCTTCCAAATTTTCATCACTATCCAGGTGTGGTGGCAAATACTGACCGCAGCCCTCCAGCCAGGGATGGGGGCACCACACCTTACGGGGCAGCACAAGCACTTTTCCTCTGGTTCCTCCATTTATTCCACAATTCCCTTTGCCTGTTCCACCACAGCTGGCACTGAGATGTATTTTCAAAGAGCCGCTTTCAGCACCACATCAATGTTGTGGTTTTTGCCCTCTTCTGTGCCAGTGGTGCCAAGCAACCAGCCAGACCCTGGACCAAGTTCAGGACACTAAAACCTTGACTGGAGAGATGGCCACAAGCTGCAGGCTGCCTCCTGTTCCTGACTGAGCCACTGTCATTATTACCTTAATATGTCCAGGAAGCAAATGGAACCAAAAGCCCTGGATAAGCAGCAGGTCATATTCAGGGCCCATTTCTGCAAACATTTCCCAGCACAGCATTTCCCCAGCCCAAGCTTCAAAAGCTTGGTTGTAAATTCTCGCATTATCAGAGATATCTTTTGTGGTTGTATGGTGGTGATTTTTTCACTAAACCCGCCCATTGCTCGAGGCAGAGTGCAAGAATTCCGTGGTTTTAAATGGCCTCAGCGTGTTCACACACACCTTGTCAACATTTTGTTAACTGGCCTAGAAGAACATGCAGAGTCTCAGGTCTGACTGTGGGTTTCCAAGTATTTTCAGTGCCAGGTATTGTTTTGTTCCATTCTCCTGCCCTTCGGCAGACTGAGGGCTTCCTGCATCCAGGACTTTACAGCCAAGCCTCCTTCCAGGGGAAATCCTGGACAAGCACTGGGGCCAGAGGCTCAGTCCATGCACTGGAACATCCACCCCAGGTAAATCTTCTGCCATGGAATTTTGTCAGAATGAAACAGGACACCTCGTCCAGGAAAAGCTGACCCTGTTAATGCACTTGCTGATATTGTTATTGGCAGATTCCCTTGCTTCTACTTTGATGTTGTATCAGCTGTTTTCCTTTTTGCTCATTTTTACCTTTTTCCTTGTTTATAATATCTTTCATTAATTCCATGGTAAAGGAGACTCACACAAATCTAAATCAGAATTCTGATGCAGTTACCCATGGACGTCAGGAATCTACCACAAGGAGCAGGTTTCTCCTTTTCTTTCCCCCTGTGTTGTGTGTCCTCTCTTTTCCCTTATTTCGGTATCTGTGTCAAACTCCAGACACTAATCTGCATTTTGTCTCCCCCCCTAGAGCTTCCCATATGTGCCAGAGCCATTTCTGTGCCATTTCTGAGCTGCCCTGCCCTGCTGGTGCCAGCAGCTCCACACCCACAACATCTGACTGGAGCAACTCCTCAAAGTTACAGCCTCAGGAGTCGCCTTCTCTCTCCCGCTGCCTCCACCATTATTAAAATAACCTTGCACGGTGGATTAGCTGATCTTCCATCCCTCTCCAAGTCACAGAGCACAGAAACTGGCTACATAAAACATGAAGCCCCGTTTTGTGCCTTCCCTCTGTGCTATTCCTGTCCTGGAATCCCCCAGCTCTGCCGCTTCCAGCACAGTTTGCACACCTGTAAAATTCAGCCCATAAGTCTCATCTGTATCAGTTATCCTGAGATTCTGTGAGCTGACTCCACAACATTGCCATTAATACATAATTCATGGTTAATAGCAGCCACCTGAGAGCTGGACTCTATTATGAAAGGCAGAGCAAACATTACGAGAGCCGGTCCTTGCCCTGCAGAGCCTGGCAATCCAGGCAGGCAAACACTGGAAGACAGAAAATAGAAACTCAGAGTGGGGAAGGATTGTCCGAGAATTTACAGCAGGTCCACGCTACATCCCAGCCCTTCCCACCACAGAAATCAGTGCTTTGGCTCTCACTGTGTCCCAGGCCCTGCCTTTGTTTTCACAAAAAGCCACTTCGTGTTTTGCGACAGTTTCTGCCATCAGCAGGGTGGAGCTGGAAAGAGGCAGCACTGAACGTCTATGTGAGTTAAGGGGGCTGCGCACTTAATGGGAAGTGTTTGGCCCTTAAAAGATCAGCCCTTCAGTCACTGAGCCCTATCTCACATTTCCCACAACACCCAGGGTGCCTCTGATGTCTCTGCAGACACTTTGTGGTGTCTCTCCAGTGACGTTTGCTCAGAGCACAAACACAAAAGAGAGGTGAGGTTTCCCACCGCAGGTTTGTTTGGTGTGGAGCCTTCACAAGTCGGTATTTTGCCCCTATTAATGAGATTCCACTGGCAGGTGTAGACAGTTCTTTAGATTCAGCATGGGAAGAAGGGGGACGTTTTTGCTGACAGCCTGGATTCCACCCCGTCTCTTCCGAAGGGCAGGCATTAATATTAGATATAAACAGATAGCTCTAACACTATCTGTCACGAGAGCCAGCTCCAGTGACATCTTTGGGACACCCACTGCCACCAGCCTCCTCTGCAGCTTTCCAGGTCACCCTGGACACGGAGGCTTGGAAACCTCCCGCAGCAAGGAACAGCCTCAAAAATCTCCTTTGGGACATCGCTTTGGACTTGTGTTCTCCATAAATCCGGATTGGTAGCTGCCTTTTCATTCAGTGTTGGGAGAGCACATTCCTCTCACAAAAAATAAATCTTCTGGGAAGAGGCAGATACAAAGGAATCGATCATTATGCGTGGGTAAAACTAAATCATGCAGCAGAGTTCTCCAGCAGCAGCAGCAGCATCACCTGTCAGTTCCCTGGCTGATCCAGCAGCCTGTTGGGATACCAGCTCCCACAAATCCTGCCTTTCCCCCCTCTCTCTGCTCCCCTCACCCTAATAAACGCCCAAGCTCTCATTCCTGCAACGAATTCCTTTGCCCTGCGGTATGAAGTAGCTTTGTCCACCGTGGAAGTGGTCCTTGGCCCCTCCAGACCAGGCCAGGTCCTGTGTGGAGCAGGTCCAGGTGACACCGACCCCACCAGGGACATTCAGGGTGGCCCAGCAGCAGTGCCAGCTGCTCCTCGCTGTTAATACCAGGGACAGGTAATTACCTCACCGTCTGCAGGCTGGGAAACAACAAATCCCACCCT
Source organism: Callaeas wilsoni (assembly GCA_013398955.1). Classification (NCBI taxonomy): domain Eukaryota; kingdom Metazoa; phylum Chordata; class Aves; order Passeriformes; family Callaeidae; genus Callaeas; species Callaeas wilsoni. The sequence continues at coordinate 93,465 of VWPU01004271.1, read as the reverse complement.
GAAATGGGATCAGCGCTCGCTGCTCAAAAGGGCTCTTCATCTTTTCAGGTGCTAAAATAAGGGACCAGCTCCTCATAAAAGAACTCCAGATACTGAGCTCCTCTGAAGATTATTTCCAATTAGAGATCACGAGCAACATGCAAAAAACCTGCCCCAAAATCTTCAGAAAAAGAGCTGCTTTTCAGATATAGCTGGAACTGGAGAAAATGTACCAAAACCCAGCCATTTCTCCAGGATCACAGAGGTCTAAATCAGGAAGTGGATTCAGTATGTCAAAGACAGAAAGATTTTGCAGGAAACAAATCAAACCAAATCAAATCATTATTTTTAAATAAGAAGAAAGAAATAGGCTTTATATTAGGTGAGCCAGACAGAAAGAACTGCCTGTATAAATATATAAAAAGCAGATATAGTGTAACTTTTAGGGATCCAAGAACCATTTGTCCTCACAAAGTTTAACAGGCACCTTCAACTAGTAAAAGTTTCTAAATTTGATCCACACAAAATCTGTGTTTAATTGGAAGCACTCTTCTGCCAGCTCTGTCATAGGAAGCTCAACACAGATTTTCAAGCCATTACAGAGAGAATAAATGGTGATGCTTAGGTGCTGCCTTTGAATCTAGGCCCTTCAATTTGGTTTTATTTCCCTCTTTAAAATTAATGATATATTCCACATGTCTGCGGAATAATGGGAACAGAAGTTAAGCAAAGAATATAGCTATTTCTAACTATTTGCTTGCTCTAGAGATTCAAACCATCCATCTTCCCATAATTGCTATCACGGTAAACAGTTATTTAAAAATACTGTGTTGACTTTCAGTACTATCAGCTCTCATGACTGTATTTATTTTGGGTACTTAGGGATGCTGAGTGTGTTTTAAGCACAGGACAATGCTGCTCTGGGCCCAGGAAGAGAAAGTCTGGGAGATTTCCAGGCTGGCTATGCAAAAAAAAAAAAAAGACTCCTTGCCATTGTACCCGCCTGAGAAAAGCTCTGTCTGGCTCCAGCAAGGAGGCCAGTAGTGAAAATAATCATGTTGGAAAAAACTTAATGATCAGCCACAGGGCCTGCTGGTGCCCTCTCCCATTAGTGCAGCAGAGAAGGAAACCTGCCCTAAATCAGACCCCAACAGCATCTGTGCAACAGCTCCTTAAGGCTAGCAAGAGAGGAAAAACGTTTAGAATGGTGGTAAAATCATACATTCCTGAAAAATATTGAGGAAAAAAAGGGAAAATGCTCTCTTGTTATGATAACAAGAAAAATTAACTCCTCTCTGACAAATTAAATGCTAGTGTTCAGCCTGGCACTAACCAAGGCTTTGAAAGCACATAATATAATTACTCTAACACAATGATTAGCCAGTAATTAGCACTGGCCTATCTTACATTAGAATCCTGGCTTTTTGTAATGCGTTTTTATCTTTACCTACATTCATTTAGTACAAAAGCTGAGACAGTCACATCATGGCAAATAATTAGGGCATGGATTTCAGCTTAGTACTCTGCAACAGCACACTACAGTCCAATAACTGGAATAGAATTTAATGTATAACATAAGGGCTAATTCACATTATCTATCTGCTAATTATTCATTTGTTTCTTTACCATTTAATTTAAACGCTAACTGTTATATACTGCCGTCCACGGGCAGACTAAGGCTCCCTTATTCCACGGAACGATGTTTTGGGTCGTGTGTGCCAGAGACCAATCAATAAATCTGGAATAGTGCTTGTTCCTGCTGCCGAGGAGGAGCAGGCAGGAGATTCCAACATGAATCAGCCCCAGCTGGACAGCTCAGGGAAGGTTATTGCACCAGGGCAATTCCGTCTCTGACACTGAAGCACTGCCACGGTCACCAGGGTTGGAAAAATGCTGGGGGTGCCAAGGGGTGAGGAGAGGGACATCTTTAGTTATTCCATGCTTTGAAAGGATACAGTGCAATGGAGGACAGGGGAGAATCTGTCCCCTTGCTCAGCAGCAGTTGCATTATCACCAAGAGGAAAACTCACATTCTAGCACAGGAAATCTCTGGCTTGGGCAGACTGTGCTGGTTCCATCAAATTTGCAAAATGACTCAACCACAACCTCAAATTTCAAAGTCACAGGCACGCACCGTGCTCCCAGGGCTTGTCCTTCTGCGTGTCCCCGCTGTGAAGTCTCTCCCAGCTGTGTCCCTCAGTGGGTACAAAACATCCTGGCTGCCTGGAAATAAACACCTGGCCATAACAAATACCGTGTGGTGAACAGCGTGTGCTGGCAGCCGGGCAGAGGCCCAGGGCTGGCACTGCCAGTCCCTCAGGGTGAGCGTGCTCCACCACTGCCACAGCCATCTCTGCCCTCTGACCCTTCACAGCGCCAGCGAACACCACCAAGACATGAACTTTCCTCCTGTCCAGCAGAAGCAGCTTCAAACACTTGGACCAACACGCCGGAGCATCGGTGCCTGGAGCTGGATTTTGTGCCCATACTCACGGGGCCAGGCATTTGCTGAAAGCTTTCCTCAGTTTCTGCTCACTGAAGTGAGAGGAAGCCGAGTTTGAGTGCGGCACTCCCCGAACCTCCCACAGCACAATCAGCGTGGGGTGAGGGCAGCACGCGGTATCTGAGATAACCCCACACCCCTCACGATGCTCTGCAGCCCTTCCCCACTGATCCTCAGAGCCTTGCAGAAACATTTCTGCCAAACCAATCAAGCTCCCGACTCCAACACCGCGTCCTTATTCAGCTGTTCCTCCCTTCTCTTCCCCGGCATATGGGTCACAGATGCTCAGCTCTTTGTGGTTCTGTTACCCATGTGACTGACTGCAAGCAAGGAAACTCAGGAAAAAACCTTGGCAGATCCTATTAATACACAAGGTGACAAGAATTCGTGACCCAGAAGAGGATCTATCATTTGCTGGCAAAGTCTTTAAAATGACTCACCCTCCTAATGTAGCTCTTCTCTAAGAATAGAGCAGTGCTGAAAACAAGAGCTGTCAATCTGCTTTTCCTGCTTTTCCTGGTGGAAGTTTGAAATCCTGAAGGGTGGATCCCGAAGCGTGGCTCCGTTGCAGGGACAGGTAGTGAGCATCCACAGGAAAAACTCCTGGGAAAGGTGCTATTAGTGGCAATAACGAGCTCAGCTACTAAAGAGCATTTTTGGCCCACGTGCTGAGAGCCATCGAATCACAAATAACTGCTGTAAAGTGACTGGAATTTATTTTTGAGGGAGTGTTTTAATATTTGACATTAGGAGTTTCTATTATGGTGCTGAAGAAAACATTTCCACTGTCGTAAAAAAAGACACTTGTGATGAGAGTCTTTAATTTCCATTCTGTCGGTTTGGTGTTTATCTCCACAAACAGCAGGCACATTGTTCATTCACCCCATGTTACGTTTTTTTTTCCTGAAATATTTTTTCTTGAACAATAAAATGTCTGATAAGGGGGAGAAAAAAATGATAGCATGGTTTCACTCTAGCATATTGTTGCCCTTGAAGAACAAGAATAAACCTTCCTCCCATAACTTTGCCATCAAGCAACCCAAATCATTACAAGAAAAAACATGCTGTCCTCACACAGAAAGAATATGTTAATTATATTACTTCACCTAAGAATGTTGCTGCTTTTATTACTTTGCAAATATCACCAGACTAAATCAAGTTGTTTTCATTTGTGTGTGGCTGGCTCCATTTTCTTTTTTTTTCTTCTTTTTTTTTTTTTTTTGGAAATGCACAACCACCTCAGAAGGACAAAAAAAATAGCGACATTCCAGATAATTATACTATCTCCAAATGAATTTGAGACTCTCCTGTCCAAACGGCTTCCAGGATCCTCCTCATCCTTGCAGAAACCTGAGCTCCGAGGATGCTGCCAATGAAACACCTGGTGCACCCAGAGGCTGCCCCTCCTCCGTGCCCACAGCATGTCCTGGTGCTGCAGGGCTGAGGCTGGAGCATCCCTGAGCACCTGTGCTCTGCATTAACCTCTCGCTGCCCGCAGCACGCCAGCTCCAGCTCACTCTCTGGCTCCCGGACTCCATCTGCTTTGAGGCACCTTAATTATGAATCACCTTCTATCAGTGCTCTAATCCCTTAACTGCCTGCAAGTCACCATTGAAACTGCCCTTTTCACCATTTCTGCCCTAATTTTAGCCAACAGAGGGAAACTGGTGTGGAAAAAGAATGTTGTATATAGAGACACACACACACACTTGGCTAGGCAAGCACTAAATAATGCAGTAATATTGTGAGTACATGACTGCTGATTTTGGAGACACTTTCCCTGGGGAAATTGAGATAGCAAAGGTGGGGTTTATTCGTTAGGAGGCAGATATTCTGTCCTTCCAAAATACCAGGTGCCTTTTCAAGTGGCTGCCAGAGAACAAAAGGGAGCTGCATTACCCCAGGCTCCTCAGGCCTTTTTAAAGCCTTGCTTTATGCTTTACTGGTCACTGTCAGGAAGATCAGCCTGAAAATTCTCACTCTCAGATTTCAGCAGTGGGAAGTGTTCTGCTCACTCTGCAAGGAGGTGGTGAGAAATATCAGCAGCTCCCAAAAAACACATTTTCAAATTATGATCTGGCTCTAGTACAGTTCAGGCACAGCAACACTTCTTGATGCAGTCCATTTAGCATGACACTGCAAGCTGGAGGAAAACAGGCCTTGGAAGTTCATTATCATCAGGTTCCAGCTAAAAAATATTTGGAACAGATCCTGAAATAATTACAAGAGCATGTGAATAATATTACAATTAACAGGGACAGGCTGGTGAAGGGTTTCTTTCCTGTTCACCTCCAGAAGAAGAGATATGAGCCTTTTCTGAAAAATAACATCAGCCTTCAAAATCTGCCTAATGATGTTATGAGAAATTAGATCTGAGATTCTCGTTTGGACATTGTTAAAGCAAATATATACATCCCTCTCTCTACGTGGAAGTGGCTGTCTCATTCCCAATGGTGACATTTCTCCAGCACTTCCTATTTCATCTGTCTTCACATTGCTCATTGCTTCAAAGATGACTGGCATCTAAAATAGAGCCCAGTTAATCTCACTAAATGTTACCCTCTCCATTCATTGCACAGCATTATTTAATGAAATCAGATTTTTTTTTTTTTTTTTTTTAAAGCAGGACTGCAAAACCATGACTGATGAAATCTTATTGGAGCCTCGGCACTGCCACACGTGGTGGTGAATGCTGAGCAGCGAGGAGGTGAGGAGAAGAATGGGATTTTGCTTTTCAAGGGCCGCTCTCCTGCTTCATTTCCATGTGAGAATGCAGCCACCCAAAGAAACTGCAGGAGTTTTTCTTCCAGCGGAGGCTGGAGCAGCACTGAGGCTCTGCCTGGCCCCGTTTTGGCTTGCACAAAGCCTCCAGTGCCCAAAATCGGGGCTCAACCACATGGGGCAGGTGATGGGCAGGGCCACCGAGAGCTCAGACTGCCAGAGCTGGACCTGCCAGGAGCCAGGGAAAGGCTCTTCTGGACCACACTGTGGAGAGTGACAGCTGGGACCATCCAGTGGGGTGGGAATGATGGATATCAGCCAAAGAACTGGCTCATCACGCTCGGAATTCTTGAAAACATTTACAAAAGCTACCAAACAGTATGGGAGGCCACTGGCCAGGGCTTTGGTATTCGGAATGCTCTCTGCAGAAGGAAGCAGTAACAGACCACAGAGCTGTGATACATTCACTCCTCAGAAAACACTAACAATTAAAGATACACTGGGAAGTTTTACTAATTTTTTTTTTAAAAAAAAGTATCAGTTCACCACACAATCCATCACTTAAAGTCTAAATCCTCTGGCAAGAAATCGATGCAGCATGAGTCCTGACCTTGAATACATCAATCTCTTCTAAGGAACAGGAGAAATTGGGGTAATACTTGCTTAAATAATTCCAGTGCTGTGGTGCACTTTCAAAGGTAGGAGCCGTTGTAACGAATCCCATAATTAAAGAGCAGGAATCTTTGCTTTGTATACATACGCAAAGCAAGAGAGAACAGAGAATATTCAGGAGCTGGGGACGGTCAGGCATTTGTGCCTTGAACTCCAACAGCAGCACAAACGCTCTGGCTGAACAAGAAGGGTCAGGCTGGGGTGTTTGGGTCTCCTGTGCTGAGCTCCTTGTTGCCAGGGTATTGCATATCTCCATTCCATGTACAGCCCTAGGGAGAGCAGCTACCTCCACACACTCAGAATGCTTAAGTTACCCCACGGCAAAAGTAAATGCCAAGGAGGCCCTGCAAGGGCAGCCAAGTGCCACTATCCAGCTGGCTGAAATACTTTTATTTTCAACAAATTAACTGGCTGCCTTCCACAGAGGCAGGGGAGGGTGGCCACTGGAGTGCTCTGTGCCCCCAGTCTGGTTTTTTCGTGTGTGCTCAGGTTGGGGTGGCCCTGGCTCGCTGACAGCTGTGCAATAACAGCTAAATGGGGACGGGGAGGGGTGAAGGATGCCAAACAAGCAGGTTTGTACTGCAGAGGTATAACTTTTAAGGCCAAATTTGCAAGCTTGTACATGCAAACATTACTGGGGGAAAAAAGGAAAATCGTTTTTCCAGTAACGCTGAGGGATGGCAGAAAAGTCTGCTGGAGGAAGGAGCTGGGACCTGGACTGGTGAGGACCTGCAGCTGCTCAGACTGGCAGTCCTGAGCAGTTCTGGGACCTCTGGCTCACGTCTCTCTAAGTGCTCACACCTACTTGACAAGCGTTACCTTTGCAGGAAGTTTTGACTTTCTTAAGTAATGGAGTTTTTATTAGTGGAAAGTAACTTCGACAACTTTATTACATTTTTTTTCCATCTCTGCCAATTACTGGCTACCTCTAGTGCAGATTTCTTGAGTATCCTGAAGAGCTGTTAAAAGAACCCTGCCATTTGCTGCTGTTGTTATGATTGTGCATCGGTGATAAACATTCAAAGAGTATTTTATAAATTGTGACAGTGGAAGGTAATTTTCTACACTATGGCTGAGATAAAAGGCAATGATGACTATAATGCATTTCCCTAAGTAAATATAAATCATAGCAGTTGCTTTGGAACTTGCCTTAACTGTTTCCCAGTTTCTGTTTACCAACTCCTGTAGCAAAATTCTGTTTCTGTTTGGATTAAACCTCTAGAAGAGGCCCCAGCAGAGCAAGTTAATTCTCTCATACTCTGTGTGCATCATGGTGGATTTTTGGGTTCCTTGATATTATTTAATTTCTTTGTTTTTAACACAAGGGTAAACATTAGCCCTGTCCTAGTGAAGAAAGGAAAACGAAGTTATCCCAGATAAAATCTGGGACACCTCCCAACATTCCCAACATTTTTGAAGAGTTACTTATGAATTTAAATGGAGCCCCTCAATATATGCTATTGCCAAGATGAAAAGTTACGCCAGGGGAGATGTCCTCAGACATTCACTTTCATTTCTGCCCTCTTCTCATGGCACTGGATGGATTTCTTTTCCCCTCAAAGACAGAAATTAATATCACACACATACAATAATGGAAACAAGAACTAGGATATGAACTGGAGACATTTTGGCCTCCAAACAATAACTTCTCTGGACGAACTAAACGCCTTTGACTCAGGCAATAGAACATTTCTATCTATAGAGGATAATCATAGCCTCCAGCACAAACCATAACTGATGTTATGTTTGAGCTGGGAAAGGAGACAACTCGAAGGTGGACCCATCAAATTACATTACTGCAGTAGACTGGTTAGTGTTAGGTTGGGAAAAAAGAAGAGGGCAAACTCTACATGCGATTTGAACTATTTTCTGAAAGTCACAGCTCTTGGAGAAGCGGCAGGGTTAGGGCTCTGTTAGAGAGGCACTGGCGTGCTCTGCTCCTTTCCTCCCATCCCTGGTCTCAGGGACCCACCGTTGTGACAAATCCTGCCTGAAATACTGAAACACACCTAAAAGCTAAATGCCAGGTTGGGCTGAACTTGAGCACAGGCTCAATAAAAGCCCTTTTCAGGTTTTTTGGGGGGGGTGGTTTAAGCATTGTTTTGCTTGTCTAAAGTAGTCTGAAGGGCTGGGGCCCCTGTCGCTGTCACTCTCCTGAGAGCTGGCTCCTCTCCTCACCCGGGGCACCAAGGGCATGTGCTGCTCCTGCTCCTGCTCCTGCTCCTGCTCCTGCTCCTGCTCCTGCTCCTGCTCCTGCTGCTCCTCCTGCTCCTGCTCCTGCTGCTCCTGCTCCTCTTCCTGCTCCTGCTCCTGCTCCTGCTCCAGCTCCTGCTGCTCCTGCTCCTGCTGCTCCTCCTGCTCCTGCTGCTGCTGCTGCTGCTTCTCCTGCTCCTGCTCCTGCTGCTGCTCCTGCTCCTGCTGCTCCTCCTGCTCCAGCTCCTGCTTCTCCTGCTCCTGCTCCAGCTCCTGCTGCTCCTGCTCCTGCTCCTGCTCCTGCTGCTGCTCCTGCTGCTGCGCCTGCTGCTGCTCCTGCTCCTGCTCCTGCTCCTGCCCGAGCCCAGCTCTGGCTCTGCCCTTTGCAAAGGCCACGTTTTTGATGCCCTGCTCACCCGGCCAAGGGCAGCTTCAGGGTCGAGGTCTTCTCTATCACAGCACCACGAGCAGAAACTGTGCTCTCAGGCGTTAGGGGTTCCTCCAACCCTTCATCCTTCAGAGGAAGAGCTCCTTTAGCAAAGCTGTGCTCCTTTCAAGTGCTAAGGAGGGGTTCACGCCAGTGTTCCCTCCCCTCAGTGTTTCATGTCTTCAGATGTGCTGGCTGAAGAGGAACAGGCACATTTTTCTCTCCTGAGCATCAGCGGTGTTTCCCCAGTCAGCAGCACCAGCCCCACCATTTAGGCTGGAAGTTAGTTCTGACTTACAGGGAAATGTGAAAGGGAACCTGCCCCAACTTCAGAACTGTCTCTGACACTGATGAATGAATGCTCTCAACATGGTAATAATGAGTAAGCAATAAATGGGTTTAAACAGAGGTATTTGGCCAGGTAAGACTCCGGTTTCTCCAGCCTCCCTCCCCAATACCTCCTCTGATACCTGCTGGAATCCAGCTGATAATCCACGTCTATCCAACAATTCGGGTATGTGGAGTGCAGCCCTGACTTAAACCATCAGTGCAGAATTTCCTGGCAATGAATGAAGGAGGGGTGGCAAGGCCACTGCTTTAAATCCTCCATCAGACAGACCCTCCAGTCACCATCCCCAGCAGCTTTAAGGCAGGAGCTTTTCCAGGGTTCAGATTTTGGCCCATTTCCCAGATTTTAAGATTCAGATTTTTCTCTCAGTAAAGTCAAAGAAAACATAGACGGTTTCTATCGAGTGTGATGTTCAAATACAGTATTCTGAAGGTTCACATTCCCTTCATAAATGAAATTTATCTGGATAACATGTATAAAATATTGTGACATTTGCAAAATTTGGGGCACGTTTTCCCCTCAATAAAGCGTGCCTGAAACACATATGGACTTCCTTTCAAACTTCCCCAGTGAAATCCCTGTATAAATATCTATGACAAATACAACTGGTACAGTCAGGCCTTTGTGGGAAGGTCTTAATAAATTGTTACACTCGAAGGTTTAGGTGTCATCATCTCAGTTACCTTTTCATGAACTCATGAGCTCATAGACACCTCCAAGGAAATCAAAGTCATTCCTTTCTGTCTGCTAACAGGAGCAGAGGAGGAGGAAAGGAAGAAGATTTTTCAAAATCCTCTTCTTTTTTTTTTTTTTTTTTTCCCCCAAACAAAATGAAAAAATTGCTTCTTTCAATTGAAATTCTGATAATTAAGGACCTTGTTTGTGTTCCTCCTCCTCCTCTCTTTGCTCTCCTGAGCCTGCTCAACAAATCTGCGAGCGGTGCCGAAATGCTGTTAAGAACAGGGCAGCAGAACCTTCATTGTGAGAGATGAAACAAAAGCAGTAAGGTTAGAAAAATGGAGCCAAGAAGCTGCAGGGCAGAGAGCTTAAAGAGCTTTCAAATATAAGATTATTTCAGCACTGGCACAAATTGGCTGGAGACAATGGGTGGACTCTTCACCTTTGCAGAGCGTTAGGAATAAGAAATTAAAACACTTCTCTCTCAGCTGCCATAAAACCCAGGGATTGTCCAAAAAGACCTCTCAGCATCCACAAAGCTCTGAGGCCCAGCAAATGGCCAAGATGACTTTTGAACTTCTCTCATGGAGATAAATGCCAGCAGCAGAGTCATTTACACCTGACTTTAACGACTAAAAGTAACAGGAAGGCAGCAAAGATAATTTCTCCTGGTGTGAATCATGACTGAATCATTCTGAATCGAAATCCTGAGAGGGAAAAAAAATAATTCTGACGTTGTCTGGCCTCCCAGGAGCCCACACAAAGCAGCTGACTTTGTCCTGAGAAGTGTGTGCAAAGCATCTAGGACAGAACGTTTTTTGTCTAAATATCAAGGAAAACAAAGTTTGCCAAGGAAAAACACACCAAGTCCTTTTAACTTATTCAGATTTTGACACACTATTTTTTGAAACACTTTCCCTCATCCGAATTAGATAAGAAAACCTGAAAAATTGTATATTAGCCAAGTGAGAATGCTCTTTTTTTTTCCCACTTACAAATAACTTTCCAGAATGAGATGTATTCCATTTTCTGGTAAAACATCTACTATTTGAAAAGGTTAGGCTCAAAACAAAATTCCTCAACATAACTGAAATGTTAAGCTTTTTTCTTTTTTTAATTTTAATCAGTATGCTGTACACTGCCACCAAAAATAAACGTTCTTTTTCAGAAACTAAGAAAGCTCCTAGGAAGTAGAAAAGCCACTTTATAGACAATTCTGCTTTAAGAGGAACAGAATTAAAATCTTTTTTCCACGAGAGTCTTCATTTTCTGATGCTGCAAATCTAGCAGTTCTCCAATTTCCATCTTTTTTTCAAAAAATAAATAGGAGAGGATCAGACCTTGATTTCTATCCTACAAAACAAGCCTTAAAAAATGTAATTCTATTTACAGGGGAGATATCAGAAACCTTCTGTTTGCATTTGTAATTCTGTGCCAATGCCCCTGCTCTCACAAACAATGGGATTTCCTCAGTGCTCCAAGGAAACTCCTCTGGCCCAGCCTTACTCATCCCCCTGACACTTCTAACACTTGCAGCAGTGTCCTGACCTCCTCACCCCTCAGACGCGCTGCCCATCCCCTGTTAATTGAATCAAAAATTGGGGTTGGACTGAAAAACCTTTGCCTGATGCAGCATCAAAAGTTGTGGCAGCAGGCAGCCCTGGCCATGCAGCCTGGCTCCAAACAGAACTTGCTAAGCAGGACTTGCGGAAGAACGAGGTGAAAACACAAAGTTTTGGAGCTGGAGGTTGCAGCAACCTCTGCTGCTTCGGGATGGAGTCCCTTAAACTCCATTCAGCTGCCGAGGCGTGGGAACTGGTGGTGTTTCCCCACCTGTGCCAGGTGCTGCCCAGCACGTTCCTGGAGGTTCTCCCGTGGTGCCCAGCACGTTCCTGGAGGTTCTCCCGTGGTGCCCAGCACATTCCTGGAGGTTCTCCCGTGGTGCAGGGGACAGAGCTCCAGCGGCGTCCCTGCAGCCTGGGACGCTCACACCCAGAGCGCCCTTCAGCCACCATTCCCTGCGCACGCTCCTCAAAACCGTGAGCTCTGCGTCTTCTCCAGTGTGCTGGTTTGGACACAAATTCAGGAGGAAACAACCCGAGAGGGATGTCTCTCGCTCTCTCTCTCTCCTGCCTGCCAGGCAAGCAGGCCCCGGCAGCACCTCCTCCACGGGTTCGCGAAAATAATTTCTCGAGTGAAAGTGAAAAAAACTATTTATTTAACAGAGTTCCCCCCTGTCACGGGGAAAAAAGGATATTGAAACCCCCGCCCCTGTCCCCTAAAAGAGGACTATGGAATTTAGAGTTCTTTCTGTAGGTAAAACCTGCAGTCCTGAGCTGGGCCGGGCCAGGCAGGGTCCGACGATCCCCCTTGGAGGGTCCCGCCGAGCACGTCCGGAGATGGGAGCTGGTCTGGGATGAAAAGCAAGCCAAAAACAGACCAAAAAGGAACAGAAGCCGCTGAGGCAGATCACAGTCCCTTCTCCGCTGAGAGCCGAAGAGACTAGAGAGCAAAAGTCCTCTAACCAACAAATGTTGTCAGATTGGGAGAGAAAAGAATGCAAAACATTCCAGTTGCAAGGTCAAGCTGGCCGCTTTGAAGAGTTCTCTCGGCTTCTCTCTCCCCCCTTTGCAATTTAAAGGTACACTAGAGATCAAGCAGGCGATGGGGAATACAGTATGGTCATAGAATCACCCCAAGACATTCAGCTTAAAATAAAACCTCTTTGGTTGAGCAGTAGAGGCAAGGCCCCCAGTCGTACCCAGGGCTTTTCAGAGGAGTTCTGCAGTGAGATGTGTGAGGGCCAGCCTCGCTGCACTTCAGTCACTTAGGATGCATTTGTTGATCATAATAGATAATTGTGATGCCAGGATTACATCAGTTGTCGCAATTTGGACCGAGTCCACCTCTCCTTTCATGGATTGAAATGTGTGAAATTCAATTGCTCTGGTGAAGTCTTAATTTTATACCAATTTACTTGCAAACACTGAAAGGAAAATAAAATTTAAAATGTGCAAAAGATTAAAGCACTCTTGTGCTAATGAGAGCCATCTGTTTATTTCTTTCCCTTTTAAAGCACTTTCAATAGGTGGAAATGAAAGACTTCAGACACATTTTCATGTCTTGAGCCTCAACAACAACAAAAAAATAAAATCACAGACTCATCATCTTCAGTCAGAAAACCTGGACTAAGAAAATAATCCTCAATCCAGCCTGCCAGGTGCTCCGGGGCCAACTTTAACGGCACCACTGATGTGAAGGTGCTTTTGCCCCACACCAGGACAGTTACCCCAGTGCAGAATGGCCCTGGTTTAACATTCTGAATGGTGCTGTGGCACCACCATTCCCTGCTGTCTCACCACCAGTTTATCCCAGTTTGGTTTGCCCAAAGCAATCCGCGCACAGCTTTGATCTGCAAGCACCACGACACGCACACACACATAAATATATAAAAGATATAAAAGATATAAAAGATACGAAATATATAAAATATATAAAATAGATAAAATATAGCCCCCCACACCACAGCCCAGAGGACAATGCCCACACCAGGAGGATGAATCTGCTGAGTACAAAGACTGGCAAAAGGATGTGAACTGGCAATCCACCACCTCAAACAATTTTTAAATGCCAACCATCCATGAGACATCTGTATATAAACAGATTTATGGCCTTGCTTAGAATTGCCTCACAGCAGATAAATGCTTAACATTCAGCCAAAGGTGTCTCTAATCAGACCCGTGCTACAAAACGACATGAGTCTTAGCAATCAACTGATCAAGAGAAAAATTACTGATTTTTGGAGGAGGGGTTATTTTACGGTTAGATCAGCCACCTCTTCCCGGCATAATTTAAGGAATGGTGCGAACAGGAGTGATGAGCTGGTGACAGCCACCTGGAGAGCTGCAGATCAGCACCGCCACGCTCTGGCACGTTCTGGTCCAAGTGGTCAAACGGGACTGAGCTGGTTAAATAGCCAGGAAGGCGCCATTCAGAGAAAAATAAAGAAAATGTTATGTGCTTTCTCATATAGAAAGGTCATTTTCTATCCTTACAGCACATTCTAAAGTTTCAAAAAACACCCAAGATGCGGAGATTAATGAAGATGAGGGGTCTCTTAAGAATCCTTATGTTTTGTAACAACTGCTACCTACGCTCTGTTGTCTGAGTTCGGGACTATTGACATAAAGTTCTTAATGCATCATAATTAGAGCAGCATCTGTGCTAAATCTCCATATGCTGATGTTTAGGGAGAATTACCAGGACGTTTCCTGGCCTTTTAGGGCCCATTTCCTACACAAACCCACTTGGGCAGGATCCTGATGCTCTCTAGGGACTGACAGCACAAGGACATTTTCCAAGGCCTGCATATCAATGCTGGAAGGAGACAGGGATCCAGGGCTCTTGGACATTGCCTGTCACATGTGATTCACTTGGCTGCTCTCAGTGCCTCTTGCCATGTTTGTTAGCAGCTACAAAAAACCCCAAACCCCTCCTACGAGGCTGCTAGGCTGCGCTGAACAGCAAATTTCAGTTTACTTACAAATATTAATCTTTTGTGTAAGTTTAATCCTGTTGAAAGCTTTGTTGGGACCCGAAGGGCTAAAAGAAAGTTCTGTTTTTAGGAGTTATGGCTGGAACAAGCAAGACAGGAGCCAAGAGCCCAGCCAAGGCTGAAATCCCCCTTCCCTGAGTGCTGCCCCAAGAGCTTGACCACAGGACTCTGCTGCTGCTTTGCTGAGCACAGGTGTGAAGGATCCCAGGAGCTGAAGGGAGTATTTTGAAACATCTCTTTTGACAAGAGCTGAACTAGACAGAGTGGGAAACACTTGTAGTTTCTTGAAGTGGAACCCCAAACTAAGATTTGACTCCGCTGACACTGCAGGGTGCAACAAACTACAAATGCTGGGTGGATTTCCAGCGGTGGCTCGCTGTGTGAGGGGTGAGTGACAAGGAAACGAGGACCTGGGGCAGGAGTCAGATGAATGAAATGACTGGATTCTTAAAATCTGCAGTGTATGAAAATCCACCCAAATACATAATACTTGCAGTAGCTTTTCACCTCTTATTTTCGACTCCTTTTATTCAACTTGACACAAATGGCTGCCTAATAAATTAACACAACCTTGATTTGACAAGCTTTTCCCCAGCTGCATTACAATGTCAAGTACCAGGGCCACTGCCTTCAGCACAGCCTTGACCATTTGTCATTTTCTTATAATTAATTACAGCTGTCTCAACCGAGGCTGTACAGAAATGATAAGACTATTATGCAGCTTTCAACATTCATTGTCTGAGGGATTTTCACTCTCCTCATTGCTCTCCAGGGGGCCATTGTCCAATGGTTTGGATATAAAATTAATTTTATCATTAATAGGAATCCAAAGCCCATTTCCTTTCATAACTTCAATTTTTCTTCATATTTTGCTAATAGCTTGGATGGTTAAGAATGCAACACATGCTGACCTGGGAACACGCAGTACTCACCCCGTGCTGGGCTGGATCACCACGGACCTGAGTCACACTCTAGAATTCTCAGCTTGCAGGAAATGCTGATATTTCCATCGGTATTGCTTCTCATCTGCACCAGAAATTCTTTTCTCCTTTAGGGCTCCCAGGTAAGGAACACCTAAAGAAAAAAAAAAATGAAAAAAAGAGTTGTAAATTCTGTAATCTAAAGTCTCTTTATGCATTTCACTTCACAGGTGGCAGTTGGCCATATCTATAACTTTTTTACATCACTTCATGAGACAGATGTCCAAACTTCTGCCAGCTGTGGAGTAAAAGAATGGCAAACAGGACTTAAGCAAGACCCTTTCCTTTCCTTCCCAAAAATCTATCACATGCTTTGAAAACATTTTCTCTCACTTGTCCATATTATCTCGATATTTGGACAGATTTTTCAGGGTAAGTAATTTTTACCGCACCATTATTTCGGATTTCTTAATTATGAGCTATTGTTTGTATTACAATAACACTTTCCAGGCCCAGGCAAGGCTGAAGCCACCTGAACCAACCCCTCCCTGAGAGACCTGGAGATTTACTCGAGGCAGGTGAAAGGTAAAAGTGAAAGAATGCCACATATTGGGGGAAGCGTGCTCAGCTGATCAGAAGCAGACCCAAGAAGAGGAGCTGAGGGTCTCTGACTTTGTTCAGCCACTCATCCAAGCCACGACCTTCCCAAGGGAGCGGCTGCCAGCCAAGTTCCCAGCAGCATCATCACCCCAGCACCACCAGGAGCATCTCCCTTCCCTTTCTCACACCACCAGGAGCATCTCCCTTCCCTTTCTCACACCACCACGAGCATCTCCCTTCCCTTTCTCACCCCGCCTGGATCCCTTTGTGCCTGAACTTTGGTGCACTGCTGCAGGAAGTGAGATTCCTTCTCCTTTTATGACACACTTAGGTAAATTGGGCAGATGTTCTGCTTTCCTTCCCCTCTTTTAACTGCTGGCAGCTCCGTGTGTCACCCTCCGTGCCCCTCCCAGCTCCCCAGTGCTGGGGAAGATGAAAAAGGAAAGCCTTATAAATATGATTGCCTGGCAAAAGATGATGAGAATAGGGAAACTGTAAGTGAGATTGAAATGAAAGCAAGGTTTGGGATACCAAGCCTTAGTTACTGAACAACTGGAAAACAATGGGATGGCCGGCAGAAGGTAATCCCCTCTCTGTTGAACAATCCCCTCTGCCTGCAGACAGGTCCCAGGGTCAGAGCAGACCCTGCTAGCTTGGCAGCAGGGGTCCAGAGAGGAGTTTCTAGAGTTTAAAATATAACGCAGTATGGTAATGTAACAATTCTTATAGGCTGTATGGAAATACTATAGGATTTGTATCTTGTACTACATTGGTAAGTGGAAATTAGAATATTCAACACAGAAGAAGATTTATTGTATTGTAAACAAGAACCTCGCTCTCTTTTTTTCTCTTTTTCCTCTCCTTTTACTACTTCTCCTACTTCTTCTTGCCCTTACTCTCTCTTGCTCTTACCTTTGCTTCTCTTGCTCTCTCACTTTCCTGGCCTGCCTCGAGCTGCAGCTGGCAGCTCCAAGCAGGGCCCCTACACCCACGCCCTTCGTAATAAACTCCATGCTCTAAGACCCAGCCTCAGAGATCTCTCATCTGTAGCCATCCCGACCGTCCCAAGCCAACCAGAACTTCCTACAGCCCAGGCTGCTCCCGTGCCTTCCCAGCCGCTGCTTCTGCTTCCACGGCCGCGGTTATCGATCGGGCACGGGGCGGGGGATGTCTGATCCACTCCTGCAGCACCACAAACACCAAACCCGCCAGGGGAGGTGCTTCTCCCTCTGGATTTTGTGCTGGCCTACGTAACTAAGGGCAGGCAGGTTCAAGGTCCACGCCTGTCTTTACTACGGCGCCGCTTGCCCTTGTCTCCGCTTTGCAAGGGCAGATGATGAATTCCTGGTACTTTCCCAACAGGGTGTGGATACATCTGCCTCCTTATTAGGCACCCTGAATAAATCAAAATCGGGCTGCTTTCAGGACAATATTTATCTCCAGATGTGTTTATAAGACTATAAATACACTTCTATGCGTATTATAAATAGAGCTTTAAAGACAACACATTTCAGACATCTCTCCCTGTTTCTTGAAAGCTTCATTCTAAAAAAAAAGTGTAAAGGGTAAACATTTAGCTGAAACTTAACCACTAACCTCAGGACAATAGCACAGCTATTCAGCAAAACTATGAAGAGATCAGCGTTTATAATTCTCTGCCTGAACAAGTTGTCTTAATTGCATTATAAGACTTCTGGCCAAGCAACACAAACCATTTTCCAAGAGAGCTTCTAAATACTTCTGGTTTTGTCCCCAAAGCTTCATATGGAAGTCTTTCCATTTGTGGATGAAAACACAAGCCAAAATGATGCCAAATACTCAATTTCCAATGAGGAAAATATAGCTTTTATCTAACAAATTATCTACTCAACTTTGTCAATGGGGAAGTTGGGGCATTAAAAAAAAAAAAAACAAAAAAATCTTCCTCTTAAGTTCTTTATTTTGATTTGAAAAGCTGATTCTCCTCCAAAAAAATTATTTCC
This sequence comes from Callaeas wilsoni, assembly GCA_013398955.1. Classification (NCBI taxonomy): domain Eukaryota; kingdom Metazoa; phylum Chordata; class Aves; order Passeriformes; family Callaeidae; genus Callaeas; species Callaeas wilsoni. Next base: position 75,886 of record VWPU01004271.1, on the reverse strand, counting down.
CAGTAAAAGTTAAGGAGGTGAGAGACCTCTATTAAGAAAGAAGAGATAGGATAGCTACAGACACACTAATAAAAGGGGCTTGAAGTCTTATCTGTGGCAAATATTTTCATTAAGTTGGTCTCCTTGCCCATCTGCTTCACACTTAGAGGTTTTCTGTGCTACGTGAAGGAAAAAGAGGAAGCTCGAGAGCTGCAATGCCAAAGCTCCTTGACCCAAGCCCTGGGTTGTTCCAGACATTCTCCACTCCACACAGGTGGAGCTCCCGTGGAACTCCAGCAGAACTGGAGTCCTGCTCCCACGAGTTATTGCATTTGGTGGGTTATCTTTTGGGTGGGAGCATTGCCCTTTATTGTAAAGGCAACAAATTCTGCTACCAGTGAATTTACCGGCAAAGCTTTCCTGGCTTCCTTTGAAAGGAATCAGCTCTTTTCCACGGCACAATTCTGACAACAGAGTCGCGTTTCCCCTGAGCGCCTTTGGATATTTGCCTTTTTTCTTAAAGCCCCATTCCACCTATTTCCACTAATCTCTCTCTCATGAGACTCCCTGGGAGACTTCAGGCAGTTTGCATCTACTTCATAAACCCGTCCTCGCTAATGAATCTATTGTTCTGTCAATACCTCAGAAAAGTGACTGAAAGATCAAAGTAAAAAGTGTTTATATTTTTATCTGAGATTGTCTCTCCCGCTGCACTTTTTTTTTGTGTGCAATATTTACCATGTCAAAGAATCCCTCTACCTCTAAAAGAGGCACAATATCAAGACAGACAGGCATGGTTTACTCCCAGAGACACCTGCTATTATTCAGCATCTCCAAGGACAAGTAATTTCAATTTTAAGGAACAGTTAAGCCTGACACCAAATCAGAGTTGCTAATGGTTACAGAAGCATTTTCACAATGAAGTGCTGTTCTCCTTCAGTTGCCAAATTATTACTAATTCAACCATTGAAGTAATGCAAGTTTTTATCTTACACAGCCTGAGAAAATGTCCTGCTAAAAAGAGCTGTTCCTGAAAGAGATGCATGTCCATCATACACACAAAAATCAGCTGGAACAGTTTTGATAACAGAAACAAGTCCAGCAGGACATTCAGGGCTCTCTCTGCTTTTATGGATGGCTCAATAATCCCGTGCCAGGGGGATTCACCCCTCCCTGGAAACTCTACAAAGTGCAAGTTATGCTGATCTCAGTTTAAGGTCAAGCCCTTGAGGCTTGGAAGGATCTCTGTGGCTCAAAAGGTGCTGGTGTGTTCTCCTTTCTGAAAGGGGCTGCAGGTGGTTGCTTTCGTCTCCATGCTCACGGTGAATCCTGTGGTTCAGCTGTTCTTTTGCATCTCCAATGCACCTCCTCATGGTGGGGTTCAGCATCCTGCACTGTGACAGGATAAAGGATTGTCTGAGAGCCTTTTGGTTCTTCCCCACCAAAATAGCTTTCTTTGGGATTAATGGAGGTACAGGCTCCACAATTGAAAGAAAAAAAAAAAATTAAAAAGCTGATTGAGGTGGCAGCCCCATTTTTTTTCCCCAAAACTGAGCAACAGATGACATCCAGACCATTCAGCCTGTCAGAAAACAAAAGCTAAAAGCTCCTCTGGTGCCACCTCTCCTGTGGTGCTTCAGAGCTCTCTGGGTGTGCTCATTCCCAGGGTTTCAGAGCTGAGGGCTCTCAGATTTTCCTGAAGTGCTGCATGAAGCCACAGCCATTACTCCATGAAAAACCCCTTTTTTAGCATTCAGAATTCCACTGCCTCTTTGGTGCTTCGATCCTTCAAACGTTCGTGTGCTGTTATGTCTCTGTGTAGCCACTGCTCAGCCAAACTCTGCGTATTCCACCCTTTTAATGTTTCCTTTTATACGAGTCCCCACAGCCCCCTCTTCCCTCTGAACTCCCTCCAGCATTCAATCCCTCCCTCTGATCCCAGGAATCTGACAATGTTCGAGTTGGATTCCGTTTCCTGCAGTCAGGAACATTCTGTGCCGAGTTATTCTTGTGATTTCAACTATTTCTATGAACATATTTTAAAAGTTTTATCTCCCGTACATTTATTTTTTTTCCTGGTGCCAAACTACAGCTGTGGGTGAGGGGGAAGCAGGGAGATGGAAGTTAAATATGAAGCCTGGAAGGGTTAGGAAAAGCAAGGAAGTCTCGGAGGGGAGTGGGATTGGGATGACATGATTTTGTCAAGGATCTGTCTTTCTCCATATATCTACAAAATCAAATCTGGCCAGTCAAATTTTTAATAAGATTTGTTCAGAAAATTACCCTGCTGATTCCACACCATAACAGTGATGGGAAATTTCAAGTGTTCTGCCAAATTTCACATTTAAGTTATTTTTGAAAATGCCAAAATGCTTCTTCCAAAAGTATTCTAGTGAAATTTTAACATTTTGCTCTGAAATTATTTTGGCTCTAGCTTTCACTTACTCCTTTGTTATTGAAAAAAAAAAAGCACGAAAACATCAAAGAAGGAAAACTCAAAACAAAACCTTGATGAGGAAAAAAGTTTTAATTTCCTGAATGCAGCTTTAAAGAAAAGTTTAAATCAGTCATTTTCACCCTGAATTTCATCGTTTCCACAAAGCTAAAAAAAAATTCTCTCATTTTCTTTCTGCTTCACTTTGCATTTCTATGGACAATGCCATAAACAGCACGTCTGCCTAACCTGTAATTTCTGTCCTCCACTAGAATCTGCCAATTTGGTAAATTATAGCAGAGCAAAGAAGTGTATTTGTCACAGCTGTAATGAGGTGTATCCATGGTACCTGCACTGTGTGATTTCATTAAGGAATGAGGAATCTTCGTGCAGGATTAGCACCGCTCCTGTCTGATTGAACAATCCACAGGGTGTTTGCTCCTGCTCGCTCTGACCGAGGGTGCAGCGAGAGCTGTGAGAGTTACCCTGCTCTTGTTCCACCGCGCTCCCTCCGACCGGTGCAGTCAGGAAACTCACTGGTACACCACTGGTACACTGGAAATTCTCTGCTGGTACACCATGGCAGGAATTTTAGCGGGGCAGAGAAATCCCAAATACTCGGTGACAGACAGAACCACGGCCGAGACTTCCCCGGAATAAAGTTCAGCTCAAGAAACACAGGGAACCGAATGCTCGGATACAGAGAAAGACAAACGCCACAAAAACCCATTTCAGACATAAAACAAGAATGTAAACGACCAGAAAGTAAAAATTTCTTCTCACACTCACTAAACCTGCCTAGGACAGTCATGTTTTTGAGTCATGGCACAGACATTTTTCCTTCAGAGACTGAACCTGAAATGTATTTCTTCCTTCCTCCCCACATTCCAGTGAGATCCTGCTTAGACAATAAAAGTTCATTTAGCACTTACGGATGAGCTGAGAGAAAAACTAGAAATCATTTTTCCTCTGGAGGAGCCACTGGGAATTTTTAGTCCTAGGGATGAATAAAATCACAACCAGATTTTCAAGGGCTCTGTTTTTTCTCTGCCAGCATCCCTTTGCCCTTCCAGCTGTGCAGCCACAAACCAAAGCTGGCTTTGCTGCAGGTACCAGTGACTGCAGGTACAGGACCCTTTCCAAAAGCTGCCTCTGCTCATTCTTCAGGGACTCTGAAGGATCTGAGGATATCTTGCCTTTTTCTTTCATTTTACACCTCGTTCTGAGCACAGAGGAGACACCAAGCACTAAACACAGACAGTGCCACAGCCTCCAGGCAGGATGCAGCAGAAAAAAAACACTCTAATTAATAAATTACCAAAGGTGAATTGGTTGGAAACATTCGATGTGGAGCCTCTTCTGGCTAAATTTTTAAGGACTGATGCCTTGCACTTTAAAGTGATGTGACTTTGCAACTCAGGAGGAACAAAACCACTGAGCCTCAGCTTGGCCAGACTTTATAAGTATGTAAGCACTTTTTTCTTTTCTTTTTTCTTGTACACAAAGGTTATTCAGTTAAAGAACTGTGCAATGTAAATGAAAGATGAGAGAATTCTGCATGGAAAGGGAAAATTTGACACCAAACACCAACAACTGGCAGAAACTGCCGTGACCCCAGGGGAGTAAAGAGCACTTAGGATCAACAGCCTGGATTTAACTCTTGGGAAAAGAAGGCACTTGGGATTGTTCTCAGTGACTTGATGGTAAGGGAGCTTCATTTCTCTCCATACATTGCACAATCTGGCTTTATATTTTGTTTCAGAGTACCAGGATTGAGGATTTGGTACCTGTCATAATTCTGAGATGAATAACCTCAAGATTCCTTGTTCCTAATTGTGAGATAAGTAATTTCCAGGAATAAAGTCCAGTAAGAGTGAAGTTCTACATCTCAGGTGATACACACACCAATGCATCTATGGAATATTTGTGTGAGATGAGTAAATCAGTCTGACCATCACAAATTGCCTTAAATTTGTCATCTGACAACACAAAATATCCATGAACTTTGAAGACAAGCACGACTGGGTGAGAAGCTAACCCAAATAAACTAATTTTAGAGCAAGAACAGAATTCCAAAAAGAGTTGTCTATTAATATCCAATGAATTAGCTGTTATTTTTGTAAAAGAATACAGAATATTTTAAAAAAATCCAACAAATATCTATTTCAGTCATTACTGCACTGCTTCTGACCCAGGAAAATGAACGTCAGATTTTGGAAACCTCAAATATGTGTTGTCGAGTTTCTTATTTTGGAATTATGCAGAGAAAGTGTCTGACAAAATAATAATTTAAAAAAGAAGCACAACTGTACAGTTTTACCAAGAATAGATCTCAACATGCTCTATTCACAGCTCGCTGTAGGAAGACAGAAGAGGAAGGAAGGAAGGAAGGGAAGTAATTGCTCTTTAATTATATTATAAAAACATCGGCTGACATTGCCAGTAGATGTGCCATCCCATGTACAACTTCCACCCTTTGGAGCTCCTGGGAGCCCAGACAGGACCACAGGAAAAGGCAAAAAGCCCAGTTCAGGTGCAGGCTCCACTCTGAGCCCTCAGAGCCCAAGATCCCACACCACACTCATTCATCACCCCCACCTCACATCCAGACATTTCCAGCCCCTGGGCTCACCCAGGCCTTGAGAATTAGCAGGAAACCACCTGACAGGGGAGTACCTGACTTCAGTAATATCCCTAATTTCTCTGCCCATCTCTACTCCTGCCTGATTATTGCCTCGGCCTCTGATTTTTGGCAGCTGTAATCCCACGTAAGGATTCTCCAGCCAAAACCGACTGCACGTGTTAAAAATGCAGCAGAAAACGGACTGAGAGCTCAGAGAGTGATGCAAAGTGCTTCCTATGGCATTAACAGCAACAGGAGAGTGGCTAGGAGGATACCCAGCCAAAACCTGACTTCCAGAGCAGGGAAGCAGGGACCAGTGAATGTCCTGGGCCCTGTCCCAGCATTTCCTTCACGGCTCACTGGGCACAGACCACTGGTGCCTCCTCTGATGTCCTGCAGCATCTTCTGCTCGGCACGGTGCTCCTCTCATTCCTTCTGCAGTCACTGCCTACAGAACAAAAGCTTTTCTTTTTCGCCCTCTTTTTTTTTCTTTTTTAAAATTTCTCCAGTGGCACTGGAGTGTTTTTTACTACATCTCTGAGTGCATCTTAACACAGTCATTCCCACTCGGCTGTGGCAGAACGTGTTTGCTGCAGATTTGGGGCTGCAGACGCAGATGGAGCCCTGTGCGAGGCTCAGGCTCCGCGTCTGAGCCTCAGCAGGGCCTCCTGTGATGCGCTGAAGAAGCAGAGCAGGGAGCTCCAAGCAGCAGCACCAGCAGCTCCCACCCTGCTGGGATTCCAGGAGAACTCCCCAGCATTCCATGGAGCATTCTGACGGGCACAGCTTAGCTCCCCGCATTCCCAACAGCTGCACCCGGTCAGGATACATCACAAAAGCAGCAAATATTTCTCCAAAGTCACTGGCCTGTGGAGCAATTGCTTCAGCCACCATGGGGAAACCATATCCATGGAAAAGGAGAGATCAGGATGTCGTACAACACACCCAGGGTGCCCCAAAATCCATGGAAAAGGAGAGATCAGGGTGTCGTACACACACCCAGGATGCCCCAATATCCATGGAAAAGGAGATCGGGGTGTTGTACACACACCCAGGGTGTCCCAAAATCCATGGAAAAGGAGATCAGGATGCTGTACACACACCCAGGGTGTCCCAAAATCCATGGAAAAGGAGATCAGGATGTCATACACACACCCAGAGTGCCCCAATATCCATGGAAAAGGAGCTCAGGATGCTGTACACACTCCCAGGGTGCCCAGACACCCCTTGCCCTGTTCTGGCTGGTGTCTGGGGCCTGCTGCAGACACGTCAGATGGCAACTCACTGTTTTTACTCGCTTGTGGCAGATGTGCAGCTTTCTCCTCTATTCACTTCCTTCAGCCTCAGAGGGCTGTTAAAAAAATATAAATAAATAGAAAACTTAATTGCTCTACCTTGCTGCAGACTCTTTCCTTGCAAGACCTGCTCCAGATCCCTGGATCCTTCATCCTCTTTTCTGAATGGCAGAGGTAGGAGAAAAATTGTTCTGCTGGGATGTGTGGGATGAAACAGCACTGGCCACTGGTTTTGCTGCTGTGGGGACATGGGAAAAAGAACAAAAGGAAGGAATTAGAGTTCAGGAGTGCTGAGGCTTTCCACATTTGAGGATGCTGCTAACGCTGTGTGATTTCATTCCAGCTTTGGGATTTGTATCAGGACCTCTCAGAAGAGGGGTTGGGTTTGGAACCTGGGCTCAGGAAGCAGCCCCAGAGAGCTCTGAGGTTCGGCTGAATTCTCTCTGTCCCTGCACATTTTCCATCTCACAGCCTCACAGCCTGGCTGTGGGGTTGGGTCTGGCTCAGTTCCCACACACCCTCAGACCAGAACATCCCAAAGCAGCAGCTTTCACCTGGAGCCAAGTGGAAAATGCAATGGAAGCAATAAAAGGCAGCTCAGGCTTTTTTGTACTCCAACTTATGCAAATGGTGTGATAAACTCCTTGAGAATTCACACATTTTGGGCTTTGTTTTGGAAGTTTCGCATTCCTCTCAGAAAAAGCTATCAGTACTGGATAATGACACCACTTTCCCTTTAAAATAAGTCTCCATAATGAAAGGCCTTGGATCCTCCAGTCAAAAAAATTATGTTTATAGGCCTCTTTCCATAAGCAGACTTCACCACGTGAGAGGATATGGATGTGGGATTGAACTCCTTTTCATTTTGTGTAATAGTCAATAATGGCTAATCACATACTGCGTTTTTACTTGGGGGAAATGATCTCATTATATCAGTTTTTGATCCCCCATGATTCTTGAGACTCAGTAAATGAGAAGGTTTCCAAGTGAGTAATTGCATTCTTGATGAAACTGATTTCTTTTTATATAATCCCATAAAGGACATCTCTCCTCATCGTAGTGGTGAGCACTATGTAATATACAGTGTTTCATCATTAGCCAGCCTAAATGGACATTCATTGGATTAACATTATCATGTTTAAATTTCTCCTGCAAAATAATACATTAGAGATTATTGCTGTAGTTTTTGCTCCAAGGCACTACTGCTGGTAATCAAAATCTCATTAAAAGGAATTCATATATTCTGTAGCCCAAAGGATCTCGATTTCATTCCTTCCCCTGTCCCTGTGCCTTCCATGCACTGATTTATTTCAGTGTTTTACCTAAGGTAAAACTGCCCAATTTTAAGAGCAAGTGTCCGAGGTCCAAATGGAATCAGACACCAAGTTGTTTACATACACTCAGGAGCTTTGGGAAAAAAAAATCACTTCTCTCTTTTCGCTAATTTAAATCAAACTTTTAAAGGAATGAGAACTTTTTAAACACCCACTGCTCTGATGTTTGGTCAGATAAGAACATCCCTTGACATTACAATCTGTTTGACTGGAAAGTAACACAGCTTTAGAAAGAGATCTGCCTTGTAACTGCCTTTTCTTCTGGTTGTGCCTCTTCACTTTGACTAAATTCCTTTCAAATAATGGATTACTTTTAAACTTAACTCAGTCATTAAACAGATTACTTTTAAACTTAACTCAGTCATTGCCACAACCAAATCCTATTGAAACAAGGTGTGAAGTCTTCTGAATTTTACATAGAGAGGTGTTTGCTTGTCACCAAGCAGAAAAAATAGAGCACAGTTTGCAGTAATCACAGATTAATTAATTAATTTTTTTGCTTGAACTTCGAGAATATCATGAGAATAACTGCATTGCTTAATTTTTAGGAAAATCAGATAGCTGAATTTTTCTCCCCTCTATCACAGACATACAAGAGACCCCTTGCCTGAGCAGAGCCTCTTGTGTAGTTTGTGATTTTCTTCTGTGTTTAAGTCTTCCCTCTGTGATGTGTGGTGGCACAAAGACACCAAGGTATTTGGTTGTTCAGGCAGAATTCTTCTGCCTTTCTGTCCATCCCAAGGTGAGCCATCTGCCCAGGGCAGGCTGCAATGCTGGCTTCCAGCAGCGCTTTCTGGGGTTAGCTGGCAGCTGCTTTCCCTGGGGACAGGATCGTTCTGCCCCCTAAACACACCAAAGGTGCTAAAAGGTTCTAAAAGGTGCCACTGCCTGGCTGTGACCCCGAGAAATGAAGCTGCTGTGCCTCCTCTCACTGACGGTGCAGTCACAGGTGGAGTCTGAGGGAAACAAAAACAAACTCGAGCCCAGAACTCGAGCCGCGTTCTCCACCCTGTTTTAACCATAAGCATCCTCTTCACTCGGGATAGTAATTGAATGTTTTAATCCACACTGCTAATTCACAGTGAACTGACTGAGTGTGCATCTGAAGGATCTAGAGTCCAGAGAGTGTTGCTTCCTTCAATCACAGTGCCCAGCCCAATCTGAACATTATTAACAAACAAATCCATCTGGCTCCCTGCTTCAATCCTGCGTTCTGTCAGTTGTGCCTCAGGACCCAAACCCAGCAGATAAAACACGCTGAGGCTCCCCAGGAACCCCTCCCAGGCCGATTTCCAATCTGATGACCTCAACTACAATTTCAGCAGTAGATTTATTGCACTTATTTCGTGGGCTCCCCATCTTTGGCCCCTCTGGCTCGGCAGTGCCGAGGTGGTGACGGAGTGGGCAGGGTGCAGATGGGTGAGGCTTTCAACTGCTGGAGTGGCACAAAAATACTGACCTCAATTTTCCGTCCATTTGGAATCCTGAAATATTTTTAAGATGAATGTGATGCTTGAGAGCTGTGGGAGGATTTGAAAAGCTTTGCTGTTTTATGGACCTTTTGGCCCCTTTGAACTCCTGTGCTGTTCACACCAAATGCAGGAAGGTTTTTTGTTTCCCCGGTCCCGAGCTGACAATTTCCTTGGCTGGAAAAAACTTGAGAGATTTCCACCCCCATCTTTGAGCTGAGAATGTTCTTTGCACTTGCTAATGTAGGGAACACACTTTAATGACCTTCCCAAGTAGTAATTCATCACTAATTGCTTTTAGAAGTTGGTTTTCCAACGTACCAGTTTATTCTAAGCTTGTTTAGTGATGCTCACTCATCCATAGAACTCACATCTTGCAGCAACTAAAATCACTTTTTCTTTAATATAATGAGATCTTAGAAAGTCCTCTACTGGTTTCCCAAACGTTCAGAGAAAATACCGGAGCGGCACATTGGTATGTCAATAAACATCTTATTTACCTCGCGTTCAGCACGGGGGCTTGCAGCTGGAAAGGAAATCACCCACGATTTAGGGAGAGCTGCTCGAAGGCAATCTCCTTCACCGTCCTCCTGAGCAATGGGTCCTAAGTTTCTTAACCTCATGTAAAAATCTCTGATATTTCAGTGCCTCTCACAATTTAAATGAAGCTTTTTTACAGACTATTTTAAGGCTGTATAAGTTCTGCAGGGAAAGATGCCAGAGGTTTATCTGGTTGGCTGCGTGTAGGAACAGATTTTCTATTGAACCTCCCCTTCCTGAGCAGTACAGGAAGAATGGGCTCAGAGGGGATGGTTTTCCTCAAATTTCGGGAGGAATTGCAGAAGCACAGGTTCAAGCTAAAGCAGGTGATCAGTACCCACAGTTTTAGTGGAATTACTAAAGCTTAAACGAGAGCATCTCAGCATCACTGAGTTCTTTAGGGATACCTGACATTTCTAGCTAAGATTTTTTTTAAAGTCTATCTTCATAAATTCTGGATAAGCAGTAGGAAACCTTCCTTTTAATGGTTTTTGTCCTTAAAAAATTGTTTCAGGTTAAATCTTTTTCCTCCTTTCCTTTGCAGCTGATTGGAGGTTTGTTTCTCTGATATAAGTGGGAACAAACTTTCACATACAGAGAATTTCCTCACATTTCTCTACCCAGCTGCTGCCATCACCATGATATATGGGTGCTGCTGCTTATCTGTAATGCTTATATCCATGTACAAAGATCTAAAAGGAAAATATTTTCCATTAAATCCACTGACCCTTGTTCCGGGAAAGAAGTTGAATGTTCTCATTATGACTTCTATTTCCTTTTTTTTCTTTTTTTTTTTTTTAAAATTTAATCACATCTCAAATTGGCTTCATTTGATCTCAACTACCTTTGTCCTAAAGCTACCGCTTTTGTTCTTCTTTTCTGAAAACCAGGGTTTGTGATTTTGGAAAAAAGAAATAAGCTTTTTCTCTCAAGTTTTATTTCATTGCTCTGTGCTTTGCTTGGAAGATTGTAGCTTGAGGACAGAAAGTTACATTGATGTGGGAAGAGGATGAAGCAAGTTACAGGAATTCACATTTTATAAGCAAATTTTAATTTTGCTTCAATTCCAGTCACAAACAGAATTCACTTCCCAGAGTTTGTGCTCACGACAATTACTTCGCAATTCAGAATCGCTCCATAATCTCTCTTGTCTTTTTTTACCTTCTGAGTTTCATTTGAAATTGGTGATTATTGAGCCTTAGTCAAGCTGCCTTCCCCCTAAATGCCTGCAATTCAGTATTTTATAGTTGGTTTCATGGTCCAGATGCTATTTAGAGCTATATTTATGCTCACAACTGGAACTGCAAACCCTCCTCTTGCCTCTGGCTAAGGGACAGATGTGCTCAGCCAGATGTTCTGTGGATACGGAGGAAGGCATCCCTTAAATAAACCCATGACCTGCTTAGCCAAGGATCCTGTTGCCTCGGATGTCAGGAGATGATAACAGTGATGAGAAATCCTCTCTGAAACTGAGTCTGTTCTTTCTTTTTGCCTGTCAAGGTGATGCCTTGGAGAGGCTGCCCTGGAGCAGAGGCTGGACAGAGTGAAAGGATAAATTATTAATTAAATTATTAATTATTTGTGTTGCACAGGGAAAGGAGGTGATAAGGAACGAGGGAGATCAAATTACCTTATAAATACCTTGGGATGCTCACCAGGTCAACAGCAGAGCAAGGCAGATGTGATTTGTTCCCTTCTCCCAGTAACTAAACCTCAGTTTCTATCACAGAGTGTAAAGTTCAGCCTGAATTAATACTGCAGTGAGACATAATTTCACTCTAACAAATCCAGGGAGCAAAAGCTACAGCAGGCAGAATCCAGCCTGCCCAGCAGGGAATTGTACCCCCCATCACCTGCTCTTCCCTTCCCTGCTCCCTGTGTCACACAGGTGCAGCATGGCCAAAATGCCATTGGATTCATGTCACCCTTATCCTCAGCTGTTTCTTCATGGCTGAGCACAGAGCCAGGAATATGATGAACTGTGAAATCTAATATATGTCAATTTATCTGCTGTTTGCTGTTTGTAGCATATTGTGAGTAGAAGTGTAAACTTCCTCATTTTTTTTATCCTTCACTCATGTCAGAAATGCCAGATTCCTGAGCTGTACAGTCAGAGGGAAAATAACTGAAATGTCCTTTCCTGAATCAATCCTGTCTCTGCTGACATGGCAAGATGTCACAAAACCTGAAGATGAAAAATTGCTTACTGCACACAACAGCAAATTAATAACGGTCCAAACACTGCAGCCAAATCCTGCAGGTGTTACTCAAATCTGGTGCCCATCAGAACCCAACCCATCAATCCGCAGGCTGTATTCTTCCCGTGCTGCTGTTCCAGTCCTGCAGTATCCAGGAGGCGTTTGCAATACCAGAGCACGGTGAAATTCACCTCTGGGCACCTGGAAACAAAACCAGTAGAGCCCAGTTTGGTACCTCAGAACAAAGCTGATGTGGCACCTCATTACTGGGATTTCTAAACATGTTTCAAGCTGGCCTAACTTGGCTCCCACTGAAGTAATTTATATCCCATTAAAGGTAAAATTCACTCACTTGGTTTGAAGAGCTCCAGCTGAAAGCAGAGCACTTCTGAGGGGCCTGTCCAAGGCTGAGAGTCACCACTGACACAACCACGATGAGAGAGAATTTTCTTTATTTGGTCACAGCCTGCTGAGGCCTCACCAGGATCAAAATCCCACTGTCCACAAGGAAAACCACAGGCACTTTTATTCTCCTGACTTGTCTGCCTAAGCACCCAGGGACAGGAGAAAAGAAATTGTTATTGTTATTGTTATTGTTATTCCACATTTGCAGGTGGCAGCTGAGGGTAGCACCTTGTGTGCAGCATCCATTCCTGTACTTTAGAAACACAACTCATTTTCCCTTCCAGCACTGTTCTCTCAAGATATCTGAGAGCCTTGGGAAGAAAAGGCTGTTGTGGTACCAATATCTCAAGGCTCATTATTGCTTCCACTAAAGGCAGTGAATCCAGGGAGGGCAGGAGTGAGCTTTAAATAGTAAAAAGAACAGAGGAAAAAGGAACATAAAACCCCCAGGGAGCACTTGCATAGGCACAACTCATAACTCCACCCAGAAACTTCCCAGCCACTGAGAGTATTTTTTCAGTTCTTTGGTTTTCATTTATTTTTGATTTGCCCAACACCACGAAGTAAGCAAGTCTGGTTAGTGAAGGACAGTGCACAAGGAAAGGTGTGTACCTAAAAATCAGCAGTGAATTTAATCACTTGTTCTCTGCTCATTCAGGCAAGGAATAATCAAATCCAGGAGAGGAGCTGAATTCATTCAGTAGCTTTGGATTTATATTAATGAAAGAGAAAAGCTCTAAAGCTTCCCTGCATTAGAATCACCTCAGTACGGGGTCAGCACCTGTGTCACATCCTGTCCCTGCCTTCCCTCAACTTTCCTCACTTAGGAGTTATTAAATAGCAAAGTTCTCCACAGGAGCCTGTGGCCCTCCTTGATAAAATGTTTCTCCCCATTACAACTGCTGGAAAGCTGGCAAAATCAATTGTTTATGTTATCAGACAGAACGTTTTCACTTTTTATCTGTAGAATGTCGCTGAATTTTCCAAATAAAACCACAACCCAAACCAAAACAAACCAAACCAAAACAAACAAAAAAACCAAAACAAACAACACCCAAACAAAAGCCCGGAACCAAAAAAAACCCAAACAAACAAACAAAAAAACCCACCAAACTTTTTCTGTCACTTATTAAACTACAGAGCCTCTGCCTGGTAGCTTTCTACTGGGCCTGCCTCTCAGATCCTTGAGAATTCTGCCTGGAGAAAGGCAGCCAGCCCAAATCTACATGAAACTCCTATTTAAATATGACATTCAAAGCCAGCCTGAAGTGTGACAGGTGTACAGAACAACACCTCTGAGGTTTTGTCCAAGAATCTGAACTAAACATTTTTCTGGAATTGAAAAAGGATTGGTAATTCAGTTTTGATGCTCTCTTCAAAGGTGCTTTGGAATAAGAAGCACATTGCCTGAAACTCCCTGGGGAATTTTGAAATATCAGTTTCTGTATTCATACAAATATTATTTATAATGTAGAAATAATATACCATAGGTAACATAATTTAAATAATATTTATAATATTATTTATTTATTAACATAATTTAAATAATATTTATAATATTATTTGTTAGATTATAAAGGTTCTGTGTTTATTTGTTTGCTTAGACACTTTTTTCATGATGTTGGACTAAACAGAAATATCTAAATAGCATCCTGCCATCAGAGGCCTGGAATGACCCTTGGCCAGGATAAGGGATTTCCCTAACTTGAATTAGGTTTTCAAGTCCTGCATTTTTGGGGTCATGGGATTAAAAGCTGATGTAAACACTGGATAATGGGAGCCTTGAGTAAGGGAGCATATAAGGTCACTGCCAGGTGTTTCTGCATCCAATTCAGACAGGAAAACCTGGGAAAATCCATCTCAGAGCTCTCGCAGGATTCACCAGGATCCCAGCAAACACTCCATGAGGGCCTGGGAGTTAAACACCAGGGCCAGCTTTGACCTCAGCCAAATCTCCCCTTGGAAAAGAAGAGAATTTGGGGCAAAAGCTAGAAAGTGCCTGACGATGTGCTTGTGAGGCACTTTTTATGCAGGAGGTTCAGCTGCAGGAGCAGAACATTCCTTGCATGAAGCAGGTTCAGGAATGGAGCCGCACATCTCCCACCCAGCTTCGGACCCCCGGCTGAAAGCCACGGCGTGTGCGTCTCTGTCGAGGGATAAGGCTGCCCTTGAACACAGGGGAGAAAGCAAAAGGCACGGATGAGCCAGAGGTGATTAATGGGAAAGAAAAGAGGGCTCTTTGCAAACAGCGTCAGTGACCAGGCAGGGGAACCGTGAAACAGCCTGCAAACACGTCGGTGCCCAAGCCAAGAGAGCACACAACAGGTCCAGCCCCGCCGAAGCTACCTGCTCATTTCCTCTGCAATCTGTCCTCCAAAGGACCTCCTCAGAGGATCCTTCCCAGGCTGTGATCCGATAAGCGAGGCCAAATAGGATAACAAGGTAAGGAATCCTCAAAATGCTCTCATTTCAGGTGGAGTCGCTGCAGAGAGGAAAACAGAGACATTATGCTTTAAAAAGAGACCAGAAAAAGAGTGAGAAAATGTACTGTGGATTCTCTCATCTCTGTGCTGATAGGTGCTACTGGCTGCCACCTCATAAAGTGATCAAAGAGCTCCTAAAACCACCCACCATCAAAGGCTTCCTCCGTCCTGGGACAGTGGGAAATCGAGTCCCGGGTGGGGCGGTTCAGAGCTGCCTTTGGAGGGGTGGAACGGCAGAGCAGAACGAGGAGAAGGAAGAAGGAATGGTGCTCAGGAAGCCAAGAGGAACCTGCAGCACAGCTGACCTGGACCCCAAATGTGACATTTCCCTGCAAGAGCCCTCTCTCTGAGTGTGAACGAGATCTCCCTGGGGTTTCTTTGCTCCCCACCCGACAGATGAGAAAACGACTGTGAGCAGAACAAGGCAGCAACGTGCAGCAGGGTGATTACAGCTCCCAGCTTTGCTTTCCTGCACCTCTGTACTTCTGCTTCTCTTTGATTTCTTTTCTTTGTTTCCGTTTCAGTTTGGAGCTTGGTGCAAACACCAGCAGTCTGACAGCGGGGTCTGCCATGGAGCAACACCTCCATCACATCCTTTCACTTGTGGGGGACTCGCCCTGCTTCCTGCACCAGATTCTGCTCTCGGATGTGGCAATTAATTTTCTCTAAACCAGCTGGACATCCTTGTTAGACAGAGAACTCAGCCTTTGCTCAAGTTCTGTGATGAGCCTAAAGGGATATTCAGATTTCAGTCGACTCCTGTGACTTTGTCCAATGACAAAGTTTCTTTACACAGGTCTCTGTGTGTTGTTTTCACATTTGTTTCTGTTCCCATTCCACACTCCTGTACAACACATGGTTGAAGACAATATTCCATCTGTTTAGGTGGAATTCCATCTTTCCACACTGCACCACCACCCATTTACTCCAGTCCTCCACAGAATGGAATTTTCCCAGTTAATGCTCTCACAGTACAACCCTTCTGCCTGCACCTCATCTCCTTGCTCATACAAAAATGGTGAAGTTTGCTGCAAATATCTGCAAAAGCCAATATCTGAGTAATAAGAGAACTGAAACAAATATTTTTGTCTGCATTAAGGAACTTGAATTCCCCCTGCAGCTCCCTGAACCGTGTACAATCATTACCCTTGTTCCTTCATGCATTGTTTTTGCCAGTGCTCATTATTAATCCTGTTCTTCCTGCTGCTGGATGGATTTCAAACCATCCTATGCAACAAAGAAAAGTAAATTGAAATTAGCATTATCTAAACCTCTAATTAAAGTGGTATTAATTTTTCTTCTGTGAAAAATTAGAGGGAAAAATCCCATTCTTGAAAAAAGAAAATACATTGTCACATTTTAAAGTCAAAGTTAACTATGAATTATGGATCATTTGAAATAAAGCAATACAAAAGTACCCACCAGGCCTGTATCCAAAGTAAAAATGAATTTATGACAAAGCTGATATTGACCCATCATTTATAAGGTCTGTTAAATTCATCTTAGCCTGGGCTTCTAGTGGAAGATGATTTATTAAACAAAGTAATATAAAATGCAATGAAATAGATTAAGTCTCCTTTTGAAATATTGTTATCCATTAGATCTGGTAAATTTAAGTCTGTTTAAACATGAAATACCACTTCAGCAGATACTCCAGCTCCCACCTAAATGTGGGGTTGCTAATGCTTGGTCTCTTACGGTGAAAAATCTCGGTCAGGAGAAGAGATGGCACTAATGATTTTATTTATTTGGGGGCTTTAAATTAATCATCTTGAGGATATCCTAACAATCGCAAATCTTTCCTGCCTCCGGCAAGAATAGAGATTTGATCTAATTTAGATGCAGAAGTGCGGCAGCTCATGTCCCACTCAGATAAATGTTTGGGGAAAGCAGCGGCATGTGCCAGGGCCGAAAGGTAGCCGGGCACGGGGGGCAGAGGCGGGCACGGGCACGGGAGCCGGGCACTGCTGGGGCTGTGGAGCCCGGGCACGGTCCGAGCGCCCTGCCCGCCCTGCCCTGCACTCGGACCGTGTCCTGCTGCCGGGGGAAGGAGCTCCCCTCCGCTCCCTAACCTGCTGCTGCAAGCACAGGGATTCCTCTCTGGAAGTAAATCTCTGGTGGAGGGGCTGGAATGGTTTATAGCCTCGCTGCTCTCTGTGTTCCAACAATAGTAATTCTATTGTAATGACTCCTGTAAAGATATCATTTGAATAGTAGTGTTTTATCAGTTCTACTTTCGCCTATTTTCCAGAATAATCCATTCTCTTATCTCACTTTTACTTTTCAGCCTTTGAACATTTCTAAGCTTTAGTGTTTGTGCATAACACAAAATCTCATGGCCACGGGAAGAGCGGTGCCTCTTTTTTTAATTTATTCATAATTAAAAGTCCCGTGTTAGTGACAGTTTCAAATCTGACATGACATTTTTATAATCTACTTAATATCTCGAAAGGTTTCTCTGCACTGCAGCCTGGGAATTATGCGAATTAAGAGGAGGAAAAAAAGCACTACCTCAGTGTTGTTTAATCATAAAGCTATGACCGAAGAATTATTATTGTTTTTATTCTAGGAAAATTGCATTACGGGGTTTTGCCAAAAGCAGGTGATAGCTCAGTACGTTCTGCACTGCAAGAATTCTCCTTCTCACACAGATACAATCACAGATTCACTGCCACTGCAAATATGCCTGGCCTCAGCCCAAAGCTGGTGTTGAAGAATGGAAAGATTCTGTAATGGGCCTGGTAAATATAATTGACTGTGATCCTTTCCTCCCATTTGTCACCCTGCCAGCTCCTACACGGACAGGTGGGCACACCCTGTGCCCAGCCCTGACTGGCAAGGAGGTGCTCAACGGGCATTTGGTTCTTTATAAGGACTCCAAAGCTTTCACTGTGTGTCCCTGCAGTTAATTACTGAATTCCTATCCCCAGACTGGGTGGGATTCGTGGTTCCCTGCGTGCCAAGGGCAGCTCTGAAATGCCTCACCGAGGCAATCCATGCATCTCGCTTAGCCCTGAGTGCAGCTTCGCTTTGGCAGAGGCGGGCACAGGCGGCTCAGCCTCTCCACGGGGCTCTGTGGCAATAAAACAGCGTGGTTTGGTGGCCCTGGGGCTGGGGCTCAGCCCCACGCTCTCTGTCACCCTGCTGCAGGAGGGCAGGGCAGTGCTGAGGTCTGGCCGTATCTTGTACAGCACAGGGGAGGCAGAAGAGGAGAGACTGGCCTGTGTTTGGGAATCCCGGGGCTGCCAGTGGGAAAGGATGGACAGGAAGAGAGGATTAGGCATTCCTTGTGCAATCACTGCAGCCACTGGAGCTTTCGTGGGAGGGGAAGTAAACAGTGCTGAGTGCCTGAGCGAGCAGCCTGGAGCCCAGCCCTGCAGCCAGGTGATTGATGGAATATTTGCTTTTCCTGGCCAGCCAGCCAGCAGTTGCCTTTAAGCTGCCATCATTTCTGTGTCACTGGAGAGTCTATTATTGCTCCAATCTCTTACTCATTTTCACTCTGCTCTTTCCGATAATCGAGGGCCAGGCAGGATCCATTACACCGAGACTGTCATGGGGTTCCTGCTATGTCTGCCACTGGCAGGTGTCTTCGGCCTTGTAAATCCTTTCTCTACACATGCCCAGGTGGCCCAAAATTGTATTAAGTTCAGTTACCCGGTGCCTGTATTTTCTTAGTGTCTTCTGTAACATCCAGAACTGGACAATTCATCCCACCAGCAATCCTTCCCAGACCTGTGCAGAAGAGCTCAGGCCACTGCAAGACAAATTAAAGTGTCTTATTTCTCTGGGATAGAGCCCAGGGGGCTTTGTCTGGGGGACATCTGCTGCCAGCCCATCAGTCGTGTCTTCAGACACAGCGGCTGAGCTGAGGCTCTTTCCTTCCTGTCATTTCCCCTGATCAGAAATGGGGGTGAAAGCTGCAATCAGTGCAGTCTGTGTGATCAGAAATGAGGGTGAAAGCTGCAATCAGTGCAAAGCAGCGGTGCAGTGCAGTCTGTGTGATCAGAAATGGGGGTGAAAGCTGCAATCAGTGCAGTCTGTGTGATCAGAAAAGAGGGTGAAAGCTGCAATCAGTGCAGAGCAGCACAGGACTGGCCTGAGCACCATGCATTGCAGAGAGACGGCCCTGAGCAATGAGCTTTCCTTCCAGCCCCTCCGTGGTGGACTCAGCATCATCCTGGGGAACGACTGAGCGCCGGGCTCCAGCCTGGGCCCTGGCTAACAGCTCCTGCTCAAGCTGAACAAGTCGCTGAACCTGTGCTGGTCCTGCCCTGTGGAATGCACCTCAGGGCTCAGCACCCCCAGGCAANTCAGTGCAAAGCAGCGGTGCAGTGCAGTCTGTGTGCTCAGACATGAGGGTGAAAGCTGCAATCAGTGCAGTCTGTGTGATCAGACATGAGGGTGAAAGCTGCAGTCAGTGCAAAGCAGCAATGCAGTGCAGTCTGTGTGATCAGAAATGAGGGTGAAAGCTGCAGTCAGTGCAAAGCAGGGGTGCATTGCAGTCTGTGTGAGGGTCCCTGTGCCTCCAGCAGCACAGGACTGGCCTGAGCACCATGCATTGCAGAGAGACGGCCCTGAGCAATGAGCTTTCCTTCCAGCCCCTCCGTGGTGGACTCAGCATCATCCTGGGGAATGACTGAGCCCCGGGCTCCAGCCTGGGCCCTGGCTAACAGCTCCTGCTCAAGCTGAACAAGTCGCTGAACCCGTGCTGGTCCTGCCCTGTGGAATGCACCTCAGGGCTCAGCACCCCCAGGCAAAGGGAAGCCGTGCAGTGCTTTCTGTGCAGGGCTGGGTCTGTCTCAGCCTCCCGGCAGCACAGCGGGTCTGGGGTCAAGAGCGCCCGGGTTTGTTCGTTGCAGCACCGAGCCGCTTGCTGCCTCGAGAGCTCCGTGTGCTCAGAGCAAAGCATGTTTGTAACGTAGATTTGGGAAGCCTCTCTCTCCAGCTGAGCTACGAACCTTCCCAGCTTCTTCTACAGCTGCAATTTCTGCCAGGCTGCAGCTGATGCCTTGGAGAGGCTGCCCTGGAGCAGAGGCTGCACACAGTGAAAGGATAAAGGGCAGGGATTTATGGAAAGGCCTTCACAGGGCGCACCTTGGGCACTGCAGGAGTCTCGCAGAGACTGCACCCAGGATGGACACAGCCACACGTTTTTGGGACAGATAGAAGTTCTGTCCATTTGCAATCAGAGGTTAATTGTCCAATTCCAGCTTTGGGCAGTGCAGTCCCATTCTCTCAGTTTGCTCCCCCCAACTCACTTTTGTTTCCATTTCTCGGGGCCTGAGACAGTGAGGTGTCCTTGATTCCCAGGCCTGGAGAGGAATTGTTGTGTCTGACCAAAATGGGAAAAGCAGCTGCTGACACTCTGTGTGGAGCTCAGAGTTACACACAAAAGAACGGCAGGATTACAGTTATATGAAAATATAAAAGCTAAAATCCTAGGGCGTCACAGCCGCTACACCGATGGCAACGTCAATTCCGAGTGTGGGCGTACGGAACACAACACACGTGAGCTCACACTGCTGGAAACTGCAACGGCTCCTGAACAGATGATTTTAAATGCCATTCTTTCACTAATCTTATCATGGTTTGCAAGTATCTGATGGCAGATATTAAGTTCCACACCGGAATAATTCTCATAGAACTGAGAAATACCTTTAGCATAATTTATGAAGGCTGCTTAGCTGGTATTTACAGCAGCTGCAGTAAATCCAAGATGCAGCTTCAAACACAACTCACAGCATCTCCCTGAGATGTAACCTAATACTGTCAGGAAGCGTCAGCTTTAAACAAATAACTCAACACAACACTGTACTAAATAAAGATTATGACAATCTAACGCTGATCTTCAAACTTGAGATGTTTAGACACAACAGAATTGATTTTTTCTTTTTTAAAAGAAGAATGTCAGGCAGAAAAACAGTATTCCAGAGGTCAATTGGTTCACAGCCCTTAAGCATATTTTGCTACATCTTGAAATTTAACTACAGAGAAAACATTATGACCATTTGTCTTGTCCTGCCAAGAGGGGAACGGGAAAGATGATGCAGCATCTAAGTTTTGGTGAAACAAACACCAGAAATTTCACTGCTTGTAGAAAATAATCCCCCAAAACTGCAAAATTACGCTGGGTTAATTTACTGATAAAGCCCATAGTCACTGCATTGTCATTTACTGCATTCAACAAGATCATTTATCTTATTTTTCCGTGTATTCATCTTCCATGCTCTATTTTCACATACTATCAGCGTTACAGCAACAACCACAAACCCAAAAAACTTCAATGCCACCGTAATTCATTCCTCAGGGGCCAAAAAGGGTTAAGGCCAAACGAGGCAGAGCAGGGAAGGGACAATGCCAGTGTCCCCCAAGAGCTTGGTACCAGAACCAGAACCTGGAGCCGGAAAATGCCGCCAGAAATAAACCCAGCTCTGGGGTGGCTGCTGGATGAGCACACCCCAGTCTGCAGCAGGGACAAGTGACAGGCCCAAGCTTTCCCATCGTGTCAGAACTGCTCCTTGTCAAGGGCAGGGATGTGTTGGGAGATGTGCGTTGCCCCGGAGATCCAGCTTGAAGAAGGAAGGAAAGGGGTCAGCAGTCCCCTGAGGAATGTGGATTTGGAAAAGGATGTGAAAATCTCTCACAAGGGGACCTGAGAAATATTTGCTATATGGGAAAAAAAAACCCCAAAACCCCTAAATCCACACCCCAAAAGGACAGGTTTTAATGCTTTGATAGCAATCAAATTCGAGTTCAACGGTAATGATAGCATTGCTTTTCAAAGCAAGGTCTCCTTTTTTCTCCCACTCCCATCTATTTTTAACTTGATTAATCACTTTTCCCACTGTAAAGACTTGAGAGAGGCCTTTTTGCCATTTTAAATGCATTTACCTGGAAAGTCAGAGTACACTTTGCAGTGCTCCACAAAGGGAAGGCAACGGGTGCTGCAACAGGTGCCCTGCACTGCTCAGCTGTGACGATTTCACAGGAACAGCCACGGGAGTTTTGTTTGGAAGCGTGCCCACTCGCACACTCACTCATCCATCTTCTCCGAAACATCAACCAAGATGGAGTGAACAAACACCTCGCTGGCACCCCTGCCTTCCCAGGTACCGCAGACCCAGAGCCCCAGGAGGGGAGTCCTAAAATTCAATTTTGTGTGCTCCGATTACATTATTTGAGACAACGCCTTCGCCAAGATATACATCAGGATCTCTGAGGTGAAACTCCTACAAAACACAAAAAAAGGGAGGTTTTCTCCTGCAGAACAGCTGTTCTCCTTTACCTGTGCCTCCAGGAATAGGGCCATTTTATAAATAGTTTCCAATTCAGCAATTAAGCAAGATGTCTTACCAGCAAGCAAATGTTTCAGCAGACTGTGTGATTGCCTTAATAGAGTTCAAACTCCCTTTATCCCACTGCTTTTATCCACCAACCTGGAATTACATCCCCGTTTCTTAATGCTAAATGCAAATTTCATTTTCTGGTTTGTCCCATCTCCCCTCTGACAGCAGATTTCTCCCCTTTTGTCCCTGCTGTGGTAAGGTTGTGCTAAGGACTCGTGGTTAACCACATCTTCAGATAGCACTTGAGAAGCTGGCCTTGGGAAGATGGTATTTCAGAGAGGAGGAAGTATAATAAATTGTGAAGTGGCCTATTATGAGACAAGGAACAGCTTAGGTGAATAATTAGTGTCCTGCCTTCTGCCACGCCAAGGTGTGAATCAGAGGTAACTTGTCATGCTACAGCCAAAAACAATTGTTCAAGCATAACTTAGACATCCATGGGGGAGAAACAGATTACAGCCCATGCCGCTGTTGATTTTTTTATTCTCCTGGCTCTGCAGAAAAGAAAATACGATATTCCAGCTGACTGGAATTCCTGATGGAATGCAGTGGGTCATAACAAGTGTATCAGCTGAGCTGCCATCTCCCAGCACTGGAAGAGATGAAAGGGCTGTTTGTGCAAGAGCTGTGATTGCAGCAATGTGAAACCGTGTCCGTGCCCTCCTCGGGGAGCTGGGCAGGACTCGGGGCCTGGGTTCCAGGGGCTCTGGGATGGTTCAGTGCTCCCACTCCCCAGGCAAGCTGGGGTTGTGCCGAGGATGCTACTGGTGAGCAACTGGGAGGGGATCTCGCGCGGAGAGTGTTCACCTAACGCTTAGTGAGATTAGGGAAATAATTAATTGTGTCTCTTTGAGACGTCACTGGCTGCTGTGGAAGGGACATTGCTTTTCCTTGCGAGCAGGGAGAGCACGGCCATTGAGGGATATTAACCCCACCAGAGGCTGGGCAGGGACAGAACGGCTTTTCCTCTTGCACATCCCAGGTGGAGAAGCAGGAGCACAAGGAGAGCTTTGAAGAAGTGACCAGAGCTGTCTGGAGCCCCCCAGCAGTGGCCACTGGCCCTGGCCCTTTCCAAACCCGGTGGCCTCTGACTGATGATGGAGGTGCAAGGGTTTGGAGCAAAGAACTTTTGGTTTTTCTGGTTTTGGGTATTTCTGCAGTGCCAATGCCTCTCTGGAAAGCTCTGGTGTGTCTGCAGAAGTCCTGGCAGTGTGGACACCATCCGTGGCAGGTGGGATACAGGCAGCACCAAACACCATCAGAACCTGGGGAATGCTTTGGGGCCGTTTCCAAAGGCATCCAGGCACTCCCCTTCACTCCCCTTTGGGGCACAAGCACAGCTACTGTGGCCAAAAAGCAGCAGGGACGAGTAAGAGACAAGGAGTTCCATATTTCTATATTAATGCTAAGATTTTTAAATGATCGTGCTCTAATTGCTCAGGAAACTGTTACTTAAATGTAAATTCCATGAGTAAAGGAACATAAAACAGGCATTCAAGGCACATTTGGTTTGCACTGAATTAAAAGAAAGGAATTATCTCTTCAGTTGAACTGGTTTGCTAGCCTGCAAAAATGCTCTAGATTCCTGGACCTGACATGTAATACTCTTCTGTGATTAGATTATTAGTTTAATGAATAAAAAAATCACCACAATGTTTCTTTCTGATTTTGCTGCATAGATTAAAAAAGGAAGCAAGCTGGAGAAGGCTCATACATGAGCAGTTGGGTTTAACTTATGAATCCATCAGAACCACATTTTGGTAGGCAACTGCAACAACTGCCGCTCCCTAAGAGTCAAAGAAAAGGTGTTTTCAGTACATAAAATCAGCAGAAGCCATGTTCTGGACTGAAAGGGCAATGCCCTGCTGGGGCAGGGTGGAGTGAGGACCAGGGTGAAAAGGAGCAGTCGGAGGCGTGCGGGAGCACGGCAAAACAACAAGCAGAGGACGGGAAGAAGCCCAGAGGTCGCCTGCTCGGATCCCATTCCCAAGACTGCCGTTCCCTGTGATTCCCTGAACAGCTCCTGAGGAAGCAGGAGCACGGGGATGTGGCTCTGCTCAGCTTTTTGGATGATGCCTGCAGCGCACACACCTACACCTGCAGCTCCTCATGCACAGGAACGTGTTCCTGACCCTGAAACGACATCTGGGGAGTTTGAAAGAGGTGCTCAAAATCCAGATCACTGCACGGCTCTAAAATATCTTATCTAGGCAACTAAATAGACAGAGCTCTGGTCCTGACCTTGTCCGTGGCTGTGAGTTATTCACTGTACACGATTTCCACTGTGCTGGACTTTTACCATCCAGTGTCAGCAGGCACCTCTTGAGCCTCTGAAAATCAGTCTGAACCACTGACTGTGCCTCAGGGAGAGAGATCGCTTTCTTTTAAAAAGAATACTTGTTAGTTTTGTGACTGAAATTTCATGTCTTCCCTTTTAAAAAAGAAGAAAAAGCAAATGCTGCAGAGGTCTTGGTCCTTCTTAACCAGCAGGAACATTGTCAGAGCGCAAAACTTTTAAACTTCTGTGCTCTGGAAGTAAAGAGACTAGACTTGTAACTATTTATAATTATTTAATTGGGACTCTTCAGTTAATGCTGCATTAACACTTTGCATAATCTAATCTCTGCCTTACAGAAGTGCTATTTTAAGCTCCAAAATTTAATGTCGCAATTTTCAGGATAAAGAATTTTGATTGTAATGATAGAGCAGAGACTGGTTGTGAAAAGTGACACGAGACGAGAATGCAAAGCTGTGATTTCCCTCCCTGGCCACAGGTTTTCTCCTGCACTGTGCTCCACAGAGTAAGGAACCTGCAATTAGATTAATCCTATGATTGATTCCAAAAGGTTCAATGACTAAAAACAACTGTACAGAACCAACATTTAGAAAAAGAATCAAACACTATTTATGCACCAGTAGCTTTGTTAAAAGCAGGGAAAAAAACCCGCTCAAGCCAGAGGAACAAGCCCAAGGTTTAATTTATATAAATTGCAGCCACCTGCTCATTCAATTTCCAAAAGAAAGATTTTCCTGCATGCTCTAAATCAATTTCTCTAGCTAAAGGAATCTCTGGGAGTCTCACTCATTTAATCTTCCATCTGAGGTTGCCAACCTTTCCCCTTAAGCTGTAGATATGATTAGTAAATTAGGAAGTGATTACCTTCACCCAACCAACCTGTCTCTAGACAGCCCGATTCATGCACACATTCAGTGCAAGAATACATAAAAACTGGATAAGGGCAGGAACCTCGGTGCTGTGATGAGCCATTGATTGTTAATACAGGGAACTCTATTAATGCTGTGGCACAAAATCCTGCCCTGCAGCCTGGGGAGCTGCCGGGACCCTCGGCCTGGAGCTAAAGCATTTCCTCAAGGTGCGCTCCCAGCTGATCGTCAGCAGCACAAAACCAGCGAGTGTCACTTCACAGATACAGAACTCAGTGGAAATAACATAAAGCACAGATCAGGAAATAATACAAAGAACAGATCAATGTGCCTGGTTCATGAAACCACTGAAATGAGGGCTTGCTTGGGGGTGTTTGGCTTCTCCACTGGGAGCCGGGTTCTAAACCCACCCACAAGGGACTCCTATGACCCAAAGTGCTGCCCAAAGAACCAGACAAATATTTTTTTCCTCTAGCAGGACAGTTACTGCCTCAAGCAAGCAAATTTCTCTTTGGTCTGGAGCTGTTTGCAGGTCACCAGAACACTTGGTACTTAATTACTGGGCCAGATTGGTGCCTTGTGTAATGCCACAGACACACAGGGAAAACAAACACTGCTGATCTTTACAATGTCTTTAGAAGAACTTTTCAAATATTTCCTCAAAAATATTTAAAACATTTTTATTTAAATCCCTCCTGTCTTGGAGGGATCACTTGTAGCAGGATATATTTAGGAACTGAAGAATGCTGGACTAGGACTGACAAATTTGGACATCTTTCTGTCACTTCCAATCATAACTCATTGTAAGAGCAAGGGAGGAAAAGGATTGGATTTACAAGCCATTGTTATTTTATGTCATTTGATATTCTCCATTGCTGCTGCTCATGACTCAGAATTCTTTACTATTTAGCTACTTTATTCCTTAAAAGTATGCAAAAAGGGACCCACTGCCAAGAGCTTTTACAATTTAAAGCAGGCTTGTGGCAGAACTGGCAGAGTGAATGTGGTTATTTCCTGCTGAGCTCTAATATGTGTCATCAGGATGGGAAAAGTTAAAGAAAGGATTAAGGAAAACACGTCCTCCTCGGAATTTGATGTGCAATATGCCATCCCTGCCTGCTCCATATACAGCCAAGTGCCCAGAAATCTTCACACCCATTAAACAATAACCATGCCCTGCCTGGGAGTGGCTCTCAGATTCTCTTTGCCCATCACACAATGTCACAAACCCACATCAGGGTGAAAAAGCAGGGCTTTGGGGTCTCAGTTATCAGGCATATTTAAGAACTTCAGGTACCATTTTCCCTTTTTTCAATAAAATTTTGCAGGTGGTAGAGCGTGTGGGAGACAAGAGGTAGTGCCTCTAAACTTCCCTTTGCATTTTAATTAAGCCTGAATACAAAAAAATTAAAAAGCTATTTGCTAAGATTAGCATAATTTTTAAAAATGATCAAAGCAAAATCAAATTAAGCGACTTTCTGCCACGATGGTGAATGAGCAGGTGAGGTCACATCCCCCTGCTGCAGGCGGGGCTCACTCCCTCCCTGCAGTGGGGTTCAGGGTCACTCTGCCCAGGTCTCATCCCGAGTGGCCTCATGAAAACTCTGTAAAATGCATTTTAGCATCTGGTTGGGGGTGCTTTACCTTCTGACTTGAGTGTACTTCAACCTCCTCACCTCTATTGCACATTTGTTGTTTGCGGCTGACGGATCTGATTTATTAACTAATATTAATTGGTTACGTGGCTGTGCAGACTCGGAGGTTGTGCTGCATTGTCTAACAGTGATTAGATGTGGGAACCCTCCTGGTTCTGTTCTAAGAAGTCGAGAACTCGGAGCAGAGGGAATTTCTGCTGCAGTCCAGGATGCCCACACTGACATTAGGAGCGGCCTTGCCCATGGCTTGTTCAGCAGCAGCATTTATGACGATGCCTGGATGCACTTTTGAATTAAAAAAAGACCTTAAAGCTAAAAACATTTGGGTTTGGAAAAAAATTACCACCATTTAGAATTTTGAGCTGACACTTCTCTCTTGCTACTCTTCCTCCATATATTTTTACAAACAATTTTGTGACAATTTCTCCCTTTTTTTAAAAAAAAACTTTTCATGGTGTTGGGATCAAATCTTAACAAGAATTTTAGTGAATTGCTTCTGATTTCTCAACCAGTCCTTTATAGTTTTATTTCCCCCTTGCATAAAATCTTTAGCATTTCCAGCTCCTACAAAAATAGGCAGAAATTTGGAGGGCTCTGCTGTAAATATGCAAGTCAAATTCCCTTAAGCACAAGCCAGTGTAACTTGGATACTGTTGTTCCACTCCAGTGATCATCTCATTTGCAGCCGAGGCCATGACTTGGGATGATTTTTTTTAAAGAGCAAAATGACAAATAATTGCAGGTAATGCCATGCAACTTACCATGAAATCAATACAGCAAAATGAGGGAGGAATATTAAAAGCAAGAACGCTTCCCTGTTCACGGTGGAATGTAGCACACAGCAGATTTGTTTAAGGAATAAAAACATTTGACTGGATTGTAAGACATTTGCTTTTGGTCTTAAGGATGTTATGCCACAGCTCTAGCTCCATCAGGAGGCATTATATCCTCATGTTCCAGCCCTGTTCTCTCAGGGCTTTCACGTTGGGCTGCTGAATTGGAAAAGACTTGACCATAATCTCTTATAACTATAAATACCAGCACAGTGCAGGAGACAGAGAGGAAAAGGAGACGCGGTAAAATAAAGAAAACCACGTTGAGAACCATGCAGCTGCTGGGAAGGGCAAACCCCAGCTGGTGGAGAAATGAATGTGTTCCATTTCTTTCAGGATTTGCTTTCATTACCGTCACAATGACTAAGCCTCCCTTTGGTTTTCAGGGACTTTTGAACCTAGAGCACCCAAATACTACAGCAAAAATATTTATCACTGAAGATACTGATTCCACTGCCAGCTGGAGCAGAACCTGATCGTTATGTCGGCCAACAGCAGGATATAATGTCTGCAAACCCAAAAAACCCTTCCACTGGAAAGGTCAGAATGGGCTGTGAATGTGACCTGACAGAGGACTGATAAAAAATGCCCCAGACCCCTGTGCTTTAGCAGGAAAACCACCTGGAGGGGTTACACTGCTGCTGGAGCTCAGAGACAGCTTTGCTGCAGAGGTGGGCAGAGCTTCTACATCCACACACATAATCTGTGGACAGAATCACAAACAGTCAGGGATAGAATTAAGTTTAATTAGATGGTATTTGGAAATCTCAGTTTTTGTGGACAGAAGGTGTTGGAGAAAAACAAATGACTAGTTTTTAATTCAGCCTATTATGCCTTTCATTTGTGGCACATATTCTGCAGAAGTGCAGAGTGCAGAGGGATTTGGGCAGCACCCAAGAGCTACTGCTTTATTCCAGAGGATATCTGCTTTATTCCATTTCTTTTCACAAACCTGAGGCACCTTCATGAGTTTGGGTCTGATGTCCCTGGCAAGAACAGCACCAGAGAAGCCTCCAAATGTACATCAGTGTAAAACTGGGAATTCTTAGACCCAGCATCAAATCTGCCATTTTTTGCATTCAGAAGGGAAAAAAACCCCGAACAGTCTGAACCTTCATATTTGAAAGTAAAGGTTTCTTTAAGAAAAGTCAATCATAAAAATATAAAATACTTGCTTTCAACTTTTATTCCCCTTGCACATTAGGTCAAAACACAGAGGGAGAAAACATTGCAATCACCTCATTCCAGATCAAGTATTTCTTGGATTATTCAAGGATTTCTAAGGATTTTAAGACCAAAGAAAAGAACTCTCTGTCCTTCCACTCTCCACAGGACTGTTTTGGAGGCAGAGGACAGCTCTCTGAGGAGAACCTTTGCATCCAGAGACTGGGGTTTCCATGGGAGGAACCTGCAGGAGATGGCACCTTCCTCTAACAAAGCTGTGATCTCCCAGACCTTTGCCGTGAGGAGGAAGGCTCAGGCGGACTCGGAAGAGGAAGAACTGAGAGGGGGAATGGACATGACCTCACTGCAGATGTGGGATACAAGCCCAGCCTTGTTTCCAGAGGCAGGAATGATTAATGGAGTACAAGCAGAGGAGACATGAGTGAACTTTAACAAACTCTGCAGCAAGCTGAGGGATGTGATTTGTGAGCTGTGTTCTCTGTGGGCCTTTCCCATCTCTGCATCATAAATATGCACGCTGGCTACAAAATGAGACACAGAATTCTGTCGTGGCCTTAAAATCTCTGATCCTCCTCCCTCTTCATCTCGCCTGTCTGCATGTCTCGCCCTCTTCTCTGGATAATTTATAGGTGTGCTCTCTTTATAAGCTAAGCTGGAGGAAGGAACTGAAGAGCTCCTCGCTGGGCCCTGTGAATGCCAATGAACCCCAGGAGCCAGCTGCCACTCCCACATGCCCTGCTCCTGCCAGGTGTGCTCGGGGTAGGGCGGAGGGCACTTTTTCCATCTACCCCGAGGAAGGAGCAGGAGATGGCTGCCCTGAGAGGCACACCAGGGGCTCAGCAGGAGCTCAGCCCCCTGTTCCTGGGACTGCTTCTGTGGAGCACTGCCTCTCCTTCTGCATGCAGCTACTCGAGCAGACTGGGAGGGACTGGGACTGGGAGGGACTGGGACTGGGAGGGACTGGGAGGCGAAGGTCTGCACCCCTGCATCTCCTGCATCTCCTGCACAGCTCAGCACGCTCTGCTCTCTCCTCAGGAGCTGCAGCCACCACGCAGGGCACGACAGGGGCACGGGGTGCGCCTGCACTCTCCCCACAGCCCCGAAATAACCTGGGACAATGTTTACAACAGCATTTCCCACTCCTGGGCTCGGAACTCTATTTCCCTTCTGGAGCTCTGCTGTTGGGTTTTGGCTGCAGGCAGAGCTTGTTGTGAAGATCATCCCCAGGACCCTGTGGGCGTGTCTCACCCAGAAATCGTTTTTGCAGAACAGCAGCTGGGGTGCAAGAAAAGAATGGTCTCGGCCCCAAGAGGTGCTGGGATCCAGGGCTCGGCAGATGGGCATCTCCAGAGAAAGCTCCTGGTGTACCAGCAGTGCAGGAACTGCCTTGGCCCTGCTTTTCTGGGTGAGCTGGGAGGGAATGGGGCTGGCGGGAGGGAATGGGGCTGACGGGAGGGAATGGGGCTGGCAGGAGGGAAGGGGGCGGGCGGGAGGGAATGGGGCTGGCAGGAGGGAAGGGGGCGGGCGGGAGGGAATGGGGCTGGCAGGAGGGAAGGGGGCGGGCGGGAGGGAATGGGGCTGGCAGGAGGGAAGGGGGCGGGCGGGAGGGAATGGGGCTGGCAGGAGGGAAGGGGGCGGGCGGGAGGGAATGGGGCTGGCAGGAGGGAAGGGGGCGGGCGGGAGGGAATGGG
>VWPU01004271.1:0-45176 GCA_013398955.1 Callaeas wilsoni | reverse complement strand
GGAGGGAATGGGGCTGACGGGAGGGAATGGGGCTGACGGGAGGGAATGGGGCTGGCGCAGGGCAGCGGGAGCTGGAGCAGTCCCGCTGCAGTGCCGGAACCCAGGCCCTCAGCAGCTCCCACACCCCAACGAGCTCAGGGAATAAGGCTCTGCAAACAAGGGCGTCGGGATGGGTTTGGTACAAGAAACTGCTCTGCACCGCCTTGATTGTTGTACAACTTGAAAATACGCTTTAAAAACCCAGGAAGAGTCTACACCTGTTTGTTCATTCCAACCTAAGTCAGCACGGAGCCTCATTGACTTCCACTTGCAAATTTAGAGCCTGTAGTGACTTAAAACCCAAATCAAACAAATACTGATCTATTACTGTTTAGCAGAGCTGGAGTGAAGAAATTTCTAAATGAAAAAAGGCTCTAAAGTCGTCAAGTGAAAACAGAAATTGCACCATAAAGCTTTTATTTTTTTCCCCAGAAAGAAATAATCAGGAAAATATTATCTTGCTTCAAATATAATTGTCATTTTTAATCCAGCTATGTGAGAGAATACGATCCATTCAGATGGAGGGCCGTTTTGTCAACAGACTGTAAACTAATCTAAAAAAAATAGAAAAGAACCCTTTGATTTTAAACTGTAGATAAAAGTTAAACCCAGAAAGCAGCTGAGAGGGAGCAGAACAATCAATCATTCCCCGACTTCCAAATGCAGCTAATTGCCTCCAGCACCATCTTAGCACTATGGAACAAATCAGAAATCAAAAGCTATTTAATGTCAACGCATCTAAACTACAGCAGTGGTTCTACACCAAATTATT
Source organism: Callaeas wilsoni (assembly GCA_013398955.1). NCBI lineage: Eukaryota > Metazoa > Chordata > Aves > Passeriformes > Callaeidae > Callaeas > Callaeas wilsoni. The sequence goes on along the minus strand of VWPU01004271.1, from coordinate 44,365 downwards.
AGAAAGCAATGTTCTTTAATTCAGCACTGCAACTCGCATCAGATTTGAGCCCTACCTAAGCTTTGGCGATGCACCAGGACAGCAAATGCCAGCTTTGGTTCCACTGGGGATATTTCAGTTCTTGGGTTTCAGACACAGCTCGGTTTCCTGCGTCCTCTGAGACCTGGTTCACCCTCAAGGGCTCTTGGCACCTAAATAAAGAAATTCAGTCACAGCTGTGTTTCTCTGCCTTCACATTTTCCAGCTATCCCAGGAGCAGCGTACGGGCAGGCCCAAGGTTTGGGCTGCAGCCCAATGACGTTTCCAGTCGGTTTCTGCTCTTTCCCTCCCTTCCTCTTAGAGCCATTTCTCCCCTTGGCGTTAAAGACTGCTCAGGGAATAGAAACCCCCAGGGTGTAACTCTTGTGTTACCTCCCTCGGGCCAGCGAGTGGCATTGGCACAGTGCAGCGGTGAGAATAAAATCCACTTAAATTCACTTCCAAATTCACAGAATATTTTGGCCATTGGAACCACCCCCCACCCATCCTTTGTACACAGTGTGCTACAAAACGTGGGTTAAATGAGATTTTTCTAATTAAATATTTTTCCACAGGGACAGGTTTATGAGTGACCAACTTTTGCCAAGGAAGGGGTTGGGAAAGGGAGCCAAATAAAAAGAACTGTGGTGCATAAGGATTCATGCCTTCCTTTGCACCAGGCTGGAAGTTTCCTGTTCTTTTTGGTTTTAAAGCGCATGAGGAAGTTCTGGACTCTAAGGAAATGTAAAGGTCTTCAGCTCTCCCTTAAGAAAAGTGGGTATCTTTGGGTTTTTTTGAAAATGCAAATATTTCTGAGTAACAGGAAAATCAGTTTCTGCCTGTTTCCATCAGAGTCACACTTATGAGCTCCAAATTTCTTCCAGCAGAGGGCTGTGGGATGCACACCACACCTCCCAGGCAGCTCATTGCAATGAGCTCATAACCAACTGTGACTTTCACCCCAGGGACATATCTGCTGCACTCTCAAACGGAATATATGTTTAGCCAGGAATTTTCATTGTACATAAGGGTTCAATGGCCATTTTATTTCTCTGACTTTAGTGCTTTCCTTTCAGAAGTGTGCATTGTGCAGGCACCTGCAGCTGGGTTTAAAGCAGTTTGGTTTCACACGGGCAGTCTTTGTTCTCAGCTTTGTTTCAAGTCGAAAAGTGAGTTCTGGGTTGGTAAAATATACCCAGTATATCAAAAAATGGCAATTATTTAAAAGCAGCAGTTTCCAAATAACATTTTTACAGCACAGAATTAACTCCTTGGCTGTCTCTGACATTAGATCATGTTTTGGAGGCTTTGTAGTGATGGTTTTTTGAACCAAGGATGATTCTGCCTCACTGAGTCCAAAGCCCAGAGCAGGACAGGCTGTGCTGGGGCAGAGGGCAGGAGTTACAATCTGCTTTCCTGTGGTTCCCGTTCCACTTCCAGCATCATGGTCCTGATATCTGCAGTGTGCCAGAGCACACCATTTCATTCAAGGGATCCTAAAGGTACTCTGCTGCCTGTGTCCTCTCCAAAATACATCTCAGTTACATCAAAAGCCAGGGAACGAGCACAGTAAGACAGCAAAACCTCCTCTAATAGCACTGAAGTACATGTCAGAAAAGAAAATGGAGATCGGCTTCAAGTTTTGGAGAAGTTATCAAGTAACAGTGAAAAATGGGCTCATGGCCAACGACTAAAATTCTACAGAAAATCCTCATTCCATTGAACACTCTGGTTGGTGGAGCATCCTCCTAATCCTTCTCTCCTGGCGTACCTTCAGTGCCATCCCCTCAGCTCCAGGGGAGCCACTCCCATGGCACAGCCAAGGCAGGCAGCACAAACAACACAGAAATTGGAGCTTTTCTGCTCTGGGCTTTAATCGAAGCCCCTGTGAAATGTTAAAATAGTGCCTGACCTCTGGTCAAAGATGGTAAAACATGTCACAGGCTTCCTTCAACACCTTTAGCTGTGTGGGTGCTCTGGGAAATATTTCTTAAGATAACGAATTAATCAGCATCAACGTTTCATTCAAATTATTATCTTTTCAGGGTGGAGGTCCTCCATAGATTTTAAGGAAAACAAAAAAGCAGAATGTTTTTTGTCTTTGTGTGTGTGCGTGCACCACGCCAGGTTTTGCACAATTTAGCAGCTTGAGCAGACTGATATTATTGCAGCAATTTTTTAAGTTTTGCACTTCAAATTCTACCCTTTTTGCTAAAAAAAAAAAAAAATAAAAAGGAAAATAAATTTTCTCCTGTCATTAATTTTCTCACATTTTTTCCGAAATATGATGGCTCTTTAGCACTCCTCTTTTGTTGTCATATCCCAAATCTACTCGAGGTTTGTGCCAGGCCTGGGGGGCATGGACAGGATGATCTCAGGCTCAGCACACACCTACCAATGGTGTCAGCTCACACACAAGATCATAAAAACTGAATTTAACAGAACAAAAACACTCAAAACTTGCCTCATCATCCTCTGAGATCAATGAGCATCTTTTGATTGGATTCAGAGTCCAGGTCAAGCCCACAGAGCCTGCTGGATGGATGCCCAGTGTCTCTAGCCTTTAACCGTAACATCAGGACGCGACAGAAAATCCCTTTGGGTTTTTTTGGCACAGGTTAGTCAGCTGCTGCTGTATCTTTTTACTTCACCACCTCTCATGTCCTTTGGTGGCTGGAGACTGCCCCTGCCCAGAGAACTCGTTCAGAGGGAGAATCAGACGAGTATCCCAGCCTCTGTCGCAGCTCCCTCCCCTTTTCCCCACACTAATCCTGTACTCGACCCTGTGGCATTAACAGAAGTGCTATCACTCATCTCTCCTGCTAATGCAGCAAATGAAAAGTGCATCTCAGAGGAAACAAACACCTCCAGCAGTTTAAAGTGCCACTGGTATTTATGCTGCAAGAAAAGATGAACTACACTCATGTGAGATGAGGAGCTGATGTAAGGTAGGTCAAATACCTTGGGCTCAGAGCTCTGCAAATCCATGAAATATGAATGTGTTTGCCTTGCAGAGGATATTCAAATAGCTAAATTAGGGTTCACTTCACCTCCAGCACCTTCGTGCGTTTGGTGGAATTCCCTTGACACGCATCCCGATGTGCTGAGGTAAATATATTCATAAACACAGGATTGTTTGTAGAATAAAGGCAAGCTCCTTTTCTGACAGATGTTTTTCAGAACAGAGACCATCCCCTGTTTGGTGTTTGTACATCTTTGACTTTAGTTGGAACAGGAGTTGACCGCAGAAACCCGTGTTACACCAAGAAGTCGAGTTACCATGGTGATAACCTCGGCACATACAAAGCTCCAGCTGGTTTTTAGGGTTTTGCTCTCAGACTGTTTGAGTCAGTGGGAAAACCTGACTTCAGTGGGCTTCTGTATCAGAGCCCTCCAGAGAGACCATTTCCTGAAAGAAAACCCAGCAGATTTAACACCAGCAGCCCTCTGGAACTGAACTTAATTATTGCTTTGACAAGCCTGTACTTCTTCCGTTTCATCACAGACTTAGTGAGAAATTCTATGATGTCTCCTTTCTCCTGCAAATATTTAAACACACACACTATTTCATTATTACTTTCCTCTATCTCTTTTTTTTTTCTTTTTTAAATTTCCCTGCACAAGATATATGCCCCAAAGGGATCAAAACAGAACAAGGGTAAATGATAGCTTATTAAAAGAGGAAAGGGGAATATTCCTCTGATTACTTCTTTGCTTCTCTGTCCACGGTTATACCCTGCTTTCATGGCTCTTAATGACCAATTTTATCATGAACTGCAAGGCACTTGTATGACATTGTTGACCTAATTTTGGTCAATGCTGCGCTGCACAGTCTCCCAGTCTTAGAAGAGAGCAGCCTTTTCCAGTCGATATGGGCTAGGTGTAATGGGTTGAACGTGGGCCAGCCTAAATGGGAATTCTGTCAGCAGACAAAGCAATGCACTGGAGACTGAAAGGACTGGAAGGAGCAGAGGGAAGCAAATCATAACTAAATATGCAGGAGCTATTTTTGAACCTATTGAAACAGAAGGCAATTAAATGGAAAAGAGCCAGGAGAGATTACGTCGTGTTAGAGATGGACAGGAGGAGCTGGGTATCCAGGGGATGGACCCAGTGGCCGTGTGCTGGGATTTTGGGAAATATCAAGAGCTTGCAGCACCACAGATTGGTGTAATCAAAGGAGAGATGGGGTTAGCAAAGATGGTGGCAGCTGCAAATGGACCACACAGCCATGAGAGCTTCAGAAAGAAGAGAGAATTAAGGAATAAGCACAAGTTCCTAGGGGAAAAAAAACCCAAAAAAATCACAACATGGAGAGATCACTGTGTGGGCCTGCGTTCTGCAGATCTTTGGGTAATTCAGGTAATATGTTGGGTCCTTAATGCCCTGGTGCTGAGAAACTGCTGTGGTCTCCAGCTGGGAAACGCCAAAGCAGCACGGTGGTCGTCACCAGCCTGTGCCACGCTGACCTGGGAACCTGGCCGAGGTTACCTTTCAGGAATGATCCGGCTGGGACAGACCAAATGACACTGTGACACACACAAACCGGCTGCCTGCCCTGAGCAATGCATCTCGATGTGAATGTGCAGCGTGTTCATCAGCACGGGGCTGCGCTCACACTGCCGGCTAAGTGCTCAGCTCAGTGCTGAGCTGCTTCCAGCAGCTGGGAACCAAACCGGCTCTTCTCGGGCCTCGCCTTAATCTTTGAGAGGACACAACACGACTGAAGAAATCCTTTTGCTCTCAAGCCAGTCCAGCAGGCAGCTTGTAAGCTGTAGCTCGCTGTCTCCAGGCAAAGCGAGGCTCACGCTGCACGTGGGGAGGTGTGNTCCAGGCAAAGCGAGGCTCACGCTACCCGGAGCAGGCAGCTGCACGTGGGGAGGTGCAGGTGTGCTCAGGCAGGGCAGGCTGAAGGGTCACTCCTGCTCCGTGCCATCCCACGCAGGGTAACGTGGACAGTGCAGTGGATGTGGCACTGAAGGCCTCCCAGGCTGGCTCTTCACACTGAGACCCACCTCAAACCAGTATCAGCCCTCTCCACAGCCTGGAGAGAGGGGGGAAGGTACTTCCAAAGGCTTCTCCCTGTGTTCTTCCCTTGGCTCTCGAGGGAGATGTGCACAGAGAGTATTTTCAAACGGCTGAAGTTAAAGAAGCTATCATCACTGATTTGGCACCAGCCCCTCTCCTGGGTTTGGGCTCCTGTGCACAGAAGGACTTTCCTGGGGTCACTGCAGACCCTGCACAATGCATGCTGAGCTGAGCGAGAGGACAAATCACTGCCGAGAACCAAAGCCACTGTCCAGTGTCCAAATGAACCCTTACAAATTGTTCCCTATGATTCAGTCTTTTTGTACGTTTTGAATCACTTTTTTCTACTTTTCTGTCCATAATTTGATTATTACTGGTTAACTCAGTGAGTACAACTTGCAAAAGCAAAGAATTACAGGCTAAAGAACTTCAAAGTAGTTTTCTGGAGCTTTCCGTTTGGGGTGCTCAAGGAATTAAACACTGAAAATTAGGAACTGCTATTTAGTTATTTTTTATTCAAAGAGGATCTTCATCAGTTAAACCTCTTATAGATATTTGGATGAATGATGAAGTTTGTAGAGTTTATTCCAGATCATAAAAATAGATAAAGGAAGAAAACCTATAAAATCAACTATCCTAGGGAGGATAAGTAAAAATGGCAAGCACTTAAATTTGCTTTTAATAAACTATTTAGCAATATTTATTTAATGATTGCCCAATTCAGCTGCTGTAACACTCTTTAATAACTCGTAAAGCATATTTTACAACAGCCATGAGATTTAATGTCATCACAGTGGAAGGAAAATCTATCTTGACATGAAGCTTCTGAAAGCAATGGGAAAAAATGAAGCTGAGGTTTCTGGATGGGAAAAATATATTTTTTTTATTGAGGTAAATGCTTTCTATCACCTTCTTTGTCTGTGTACTGTAGCCAGGCAGCTATTATATGCAATTTGAGTCTGTCAGTTGAAGGGTGTGATGCATATTAGAGCGGGTAAAAGTAGTTGTGAGCAAGTTAAATTTAGCCCTTATTACCTGCATTATGTTAATGCCTCTGGGTGCTAACAGATTGAAAGCTGTTGTGATAGACACTGTACAAGCACATAGCAAGACAGGAGTCATTCAGGGCATGGACTGAATCAAAATAGACAAGACAGAAAAAGGGTAGGAGGCTTGGAGATGAAAGCAGAGGAAAATAAAGAACAGCGGAGCCAAGGGAAAAAAATGGCTTAGGATTTTTTTTTTTTTGGCAAAAATATATTTCATCTATAAGTGAACATTTGTCAGAGCCATAGAGTGTTTTCAAGAGTGATATTCTTCCCTGGGCTTTTTTCAGAGAGACCAGCTAGTCAGCTAGTGCAGAGCCAGGTTCAAATCTCATCTTCAAGGATTAAAAGGCTTGGATCTTTGGTCTCCTAAAGAGTGACCTAATGACCAGGCTGCTGTGGTTCCTCCGAGATGTTTTCATGAAGACAAAACAGTGAGGCTTTTCAAACTGTCACGGGATTTCCTGGCATGGGAAAAGGGTTCTCAAGCCACCTCTCCCCAGGAACACCAACCTGCACCCCCAAGGGTGCCCCAGGAGCCCCGTGCTGTCCCCAGTCTGTGCAGTCTGACACTGTTTGTCTTTTTCTCTTATTTCTTGATCTTTCCCAGCCATCAGAGCAGCTGTTCCCTTTGGAGCTCAACTTTCTATTCTGACCTTATTAAGCAAATAGCCGCAAATTTGTAAACTTTTCTAAGTAAATGCACATTGACTCTGTTTTCCTTAAGAGCTGGAACCACAGGTGAAAAAGCTTACTGAGAGCTCCATAACTCAACATGCCAGCTACAACTTGGAGTAGAGTTTTACACAGCACCTCAAACCAAACCAAAAATACCTGGTAGGTTACCCAGACCTGCTAATAACCATCACTGAGCTGTGAAGGGCTCCAGTGACAACTTGAAGCTGTGATAAGGGAGGGAGGGAAGAGAAAACTGGCACTGGTCTATTGATTATGGCCATACACTGTTTTATTTAACAGCTGACTTCTTGCACGGAATGATTTAACACACGGAGACACACAACATGCATGTGTGTGGATATCAGATTAGTAGCTGACAAACTCTGTCATACTGTGGCTTCATTTCTTTGGCTGCTCCAAAATTTCCATTTTAATGTCCTTTCAGGTGACTGCTGCATGGTGACAGGCAACAAGAGCATTCCCATGTTTGAGAAGCTGGAATGGCTGTCATCACACAATGGTTTGAGGCTTCTCTCTAGCCTTGCACTGCAAGGATGTTAAAAAACGCTTCCCCAGGAACAGCCTCATTCCTCACTGCAGCAGCAAACAAAGTGCTGTCATTTTGGTGAGTTTTGTTTTGAAGCTTCTACAAGAGCTGATGGCACGCCTGAAGGAAGGCAAATATCTCTGAACTGTCTGTGTTTCCCCAGAACTCCCACATTTCAGCAGAAGAAAAATTGAAACTTCTTTCCCTGTCCCCTTTCCAATTGTGTTTGTGCTCCCTGGCTGCCTGTGAGGCTGTCTGATGTCACCACAGGGTATGTGATAAAAACGGATGCATCAGAAATATTTTCCTCCGGCAACTTAATTTTAACACTGTTTGCAACTTTTCTGAGCTTAACAATGGCAAGGGAAAGCCTGATGGGAACAACCCTGGGATCTGTGTCTTGGATCTATCAATAGGAATGTCCCTTCTGCAGCATTGGAGTACAAGGATGGATGGAAGAGTGGTATGTAACACTGAAGTAGCAACGCTTAAGCTTTGATATTTTGTCACTTTTCTCCACCTTGTGCAATGCTGTTGAAAGCCATCCATAGGAAATCAGCTGCACTGGATTTACAGCAGCTCTGTCCCTCCCCCTGCCCGACAAAGCTGCACCTTGCTTGTCACAGCCACTGGCTGCCAGCCTGCCGCTGCGCAGAAACGTGGCAGCAAGAAAAGCTCATTGCAGCCTAGGCCCGAGAGCAGAATGAGGTCTCAAACTGTGGGTGTGTTTTTAAAAAGCTCCTTTTTTCTCTCGCTGTCAGGCAGAAGGAGGTTTCTCCAGGTCTGATGAATCAGTCTGAGCGTGGAGCTGCCCTCCCTGCTGGGGCTGGCTTTGCACCCTGGCTCGTCCCCAGCCCTGCAGAACCCAGGCTGTCCTCACCCACCAAACCACCCAGCCCCTTCCTGCTCCCAGCCTGGACGCCTGAGGACAGCACAGGGAGAATGAGGGCAAGACAATTCCAGTGCCCTGCCAATTCCATGCACGAAATCATTTCCCTGTAATTAATTACCAATAATGAGGAACGAAGCTTTAGTCTGGCCAGTACCTTGCCTTCATTTTCAATTCACCTTCCTAAGCAGTTCCTCAATTTCCCTAAATTTTTTAAGAACTGAATTAACAAAATTAAAGGGGTCTAATGAAGTGGTCAGATCAATCCCATTACACTGAAATGAAAACAATCTTGTAGAGCAAAGCATCTGAAACTGTCTCAGCTCGGAGCTGAATTTGTGCCAGCAACAAACTAGTTACACAGCCAAGGTGAGTACCAAGATCATTGCTTGGCAATTTTCTCTAGTAGATTATATGGCCCCTACTCATATAAAAGCTCCAAGGCTTTAATTTATTTGTCCTCACAACATATTACACTGGGGAGAGTGAAGAAATATTTCCCCATTCATTAGTCAGAGAGGAACTGAGAGACCAGAGCAACACAGAAAATATGCAGCCACTTACTTCCCATTGAAATGGCTTTAAGGGCCAACGAGAACAAGGTACATGCTCACATAATTTATTTACCTATATTGCTATTACCAATAAGACTCAACGAAAACACACCAGGCAAACATAATCTGAGCATCTTCTGCGATAGGAGAGCCCAGCAAAAATAAATCAGAGTAGGTACCAAACACCCTCTTTCATTTGGCCTGTCCCTGACCCTCCATGTTTCTTAGTGGCTGATTAATACTTATGCAAACCACCATTTCAATTAGAAACCTAGTGGGATTAATTGGATGGAAAACTACTTGCAAAGCAGCACATAAAGGAAAAAAAATAATCAAAGAGAGCTTTTCTCTCTTTTGTCTGCTGCCACTGAAATAATGCGGGCAGTTACAGGTTCGGTACAGGGATGTACCCCCTAAAGGGTTTCTAACTAATAACCTTTGGAATGGATTTGCAGCCCCGGAGAGGCAGCAGGGATACACAAGGGAATAAGGTTTGATTGAAGCTGAAGCCTGGCTCACGTGCTCATTCACGCAGCCAGCTCTACGACGAAATGTCACAGGATCACAGCCAGCCCTTGCACTCAGGAAAATCTCTGTTCCCGTTATTTTAGCCCCTCAAGCCCACAGGCCATACGAGAGGTGCATTGATCCTGGGCTAGCAGGTCCTCGGGAGCGGGAGCAAACCGTGGCTTTGTGGCCGTGGCTGTGTGGCCGTGCCAGGCATTGTGTGCACGGGGACAGCAAGGGCCTTCACATCCCAGCTTTGCTTTTTGGCCACCAGACTTGCGAGGGACATCACACAGAGATTGCAGTTAACATTTTGTGTGTGTGTGTGAGCACGTTCAGCTGGCTGGTTCGTGTTTGAAAGAACAAGAAGAGGGAAAAGAGAGAGCTTCAAGTGACTCCAGGATGGATTAAAGCCCTTGCTGCATGCTGCATGCCATGGAATTCCTTCTCTGCCTGACTACATTGCAGTGGGCCCCTGCAGCACATCTCCTAGACATCACAAACTCTCCCAGTGGCAGGAAACTCAAGATCACAGACAGGAGACTTCCCTTTTCCAAAAAGAAATTATTCACTAAAGGCACCCTCTCTCCCAGCTCTGCCTGGTACTGCTGTTCTCACCCAGGAGGCAGGAGCCCACTGCAGGCAGAATTTTGCCCAGACCCACCAAGTGTTGCACAGAAAAAAAAAAAGGGAAGAAATTGTTTGCTGTGGGTTTTAGTTTTAGTCTCTATTTATACAATGGCTTAACAACATTTCAATTGCAAGACAGTAGTAGAAGAAACTACTTCCATAATACACAAACTCACTAGCAGTTGGTCTTGCCTAGAAAGAAAATTCTCCCTAGGCTCATACCCATGAAAATAAAGATGCAGTAAGATATCAGATCTCTGCAATTCAAGAGAACATTGTGAACATATAATCCCATTTTCTTTGCGAGTTTTTCATTTATATCTCCAGCCGTGTATCACCTAAGCTAAAAACTGAGCCATGCACTATAATATTTACTACAGAGCCCTGGAATATTTACTGCTGAGCCCTGAGCTTCTCTCGTTTACATCCAGGAGGCCTCAGGTCACAAGCAATGCCAAAAGCTGTGGGGTGAATACACAGAGTCATCAGTTTAAGGACAAGCAGAGCCAAGAATTAATACATATTGTTAATCACTCTGGCTCATCCTGTCAGGGTGACCAGAGCCAAGCCCCGGGCTGGCTGTAACGTCACGCCAAGGTGACAGCCACACGCTCTGGCGTGCAGTGCGAGCAAGGATGTTGAAGTGAGTGAACACAAAGAGGCAGGATCAAATAAGGAACAAACCAGGAGGTTTTGTATTGTTTTCCATCCAAACTCCCTTTACCTACATCATGCCTTAGTGTAGGACTTGGTCAATTTTTCCCATGGTACTTTAAATAATTGCCTACATCTCTCGTTTGCTGTTTGGGCCCAGGATTCGACCTGCACAGAGCAATGCCCTCTGAACCTGTTTCATCTCTCATTCTCTAAACGGAGCCCTCTTCAGACACAATGCACCTGGATCTCTCGTCACTTTTCCTATGAGTTTAATCCTGTTATCTCAGAGAAACTTTCTGACCACCTGCACCTGAGTGAGAAGTAGCTCCTAATCCTCTTCTGCATCCATGAGCTTTCCCAGTTAGATTCACAGATGAATATATAAAACTTAGAGATTTCTTGTCAGAAATCAAGTTCCTCTCTTCCCCTGATTGTTAAAACAGTGGCCCAGTTGCTTAAAAAATAGATACATCTCTCCTCTCTCCTTTTTCTTGCCAATGGATCATGTTTTCCCTCAAATCCTGGCTTCAAGTACCACCACAGTGATACGTTGCAAAAACGTGAATAAATCAGGCCTTCTAAACAAAAGAAAGTTTGAAACTTATAAAAGGAAAACTCTGCTTCGCTCTGCTGTCCTTAGAAACGGTTACTGTGGGTGACAGAAATAACTGTTTGTCAAAGGAAAAAAAAAATGGGGCCTTTTTATTTCAGCCTAAATTATTCAGCTGATGTTTATTACCTCTGTGAAACAGAATAAGGAGCCAGGCCCCAGCTAAAGCAATTTTGCTGCTGCACCTACAGTAGCAGTGGTGTGAAATGTCTCCCTCAAGACAGCTCTCAGAATCTCAGATTCTTGGAGAAAGAGCCACTGCAGAGGCACTTGCATAGTAGATTTGAAGAGCTTGATTAGACTCTGGCGTACGCTGCTTTTTCACTTTTGGCAGGCAGTGAGGAGCTGTCGGCATGAGCTCAGAATTTGATTTGCTGCTGGTTTTAAACAGTTCCTCGCGACGCTGGTTCGCTCTCGCTGCCTTTCGGAGGTGTTTTCTGCTTTGATGGACAAGATGTTGGGTATGTGCTTCCTTCTAGCAGCATACTTCACAGATCCCTCAGCCTCCTTGGCAGATCAAGCGGGAAGTGCCTCATTGTGCACTCTGTACGTGCGCTAATTTTGGCAACCTTCGCGCTCAGCAGAAGGAATGTGGGATGCCTTTGGCTAAATGCCCTCCCCAACCCCTAAAAAAAGGCACCTTGTCAGTGGTTAGCGGTGCTGTCAGGATGGGAATTTGCCTCTCGGCTTCCACTGGAGCGGCTGCAGTCCGAGTGGGCCGAGGCTGGTTTGTGGAGGGGTTTTCCACCTGAATCCCGCTCCACATGAGCTGGTGCAGCTCCAAGAAGGTCAGGGAAAACCCTGTTTCCTGCACAACCCAGGATCCTCCCAGGCTGGCTCTTTGCGTTTCTTCTCCATTGCCCTTCCTGCTGCTCCTTTCCCACCCAGGGCACAGGGTGAGCCTGCCCTGCTGTCACACGGAGGCTCTGAGGAGCTGGGGACAGCAGCGTCCCCGAGGTGCAGAACTTCCCTTCCCACCTCCACGGCTGCTTTCTGCTTAGACAGCAGATGGAACAGCTCAGTGTGGGGAAGGACAGCTCTGCCACAGCCCGAAATCCTGCACAGACAGACACAGCCCGACATCCCACACAGACAGAAACCCCACACAGACAGAAACCCCACACAGACAGAAACCCCACACAGACAGAAACTCCATACAGACAGAAATCCCACACAGGCAGAAACCCCACACAGCCTGACATCCCACACAGACAGAAACCCCACACAGACAGAAACCCCACACAGACAGAAACCCCACACAGACAGAAACCCCACACAGCCTGACATCTCACACACACAGAAACCCCACACAGACAGAAACCCCACACAGACAACGCAGTTTTCCCCTCGGCTGCCCACCCCCAGGAGCTGTCTCTGTGCTTTGCCCTCATTGGGAGGGTGTGGGTGCTGCTCCCCGAGCTTCCCTGGGCCCATCCTGGCACTGCCACGTGGCTGGTGATGCCAGCAGGGTCACAGCACCCTCCTGGCTGCCCCTGTGCCACCATCATGCACAAGGGGAGAACAAAGAGCTGCTGAACACGAAATATGGATGCGATGTCCCAAAAGCTCAGATCTGCCTGCAGCTCCCATGGTTACCCTCCAAAGCTCCCTCACACACACATATACACACACGGATATGGTTTAGTTCTTGGGTGGAACTGTCACCTGCAGTGCTGACATGCACCTGGGCGCTGATAAAAATCAGGATTTAACATCCCAAGTGTGTGTTACAGCACGGGATCCACAGGGCAGGGCTCATCTGCAAAATCTTTGCCTAAGCCGATCTAAATTCAGAAGTGACAAACCTGCTGTTGGCAGAAGACCTCATTTTTGGGGGGAGTGCTAAGCGTGTGTCAGCCACCCATATTTCTGTGTCATCAGGCATTCCTGAAAAACCTCAGCCCAAGTGTATTTAAAGTGCTTCTGCAGGGCAGTCACGGGCGCTGGCCATTGTGGCAGAGCACAGCGATGAGCCACGGATCAGCTTTCGGAGCCCTTGGAGGGACTGAGCTGCTCGGTCCCTACAGGCTCTGGAGGGGACAGGGATGGTCAGGCACCTTCTGCTCTTCCCAACAGCCCTGCTCTGCATTACTGAGCAGAGTGGCTCAAACAGAAAACGTTCATATCGGGAGCATATGAACAGCATTACTGAGCAGAGTGGCTCAAACAGAAAATGTTCATATCGGGAGCACGTGTGGCAGCACAGACCCTTCTTCAGTGAGGGATCACAGCTGTGGCACCGCCACAATCTGTCTGAAAGGCGATGCCATTTTTCACCCGTGACAGAAATCAGAAGTTGTAACAAAAATAATTTGCTTTTAAAAGTAACCCGACATCAATGAAGGCAGTTTTCCACAGTCTTTCATTGTTTCCCTTGTGGATGAGGCAGCTTTGTCCTATTGTAACCACAAAATCTACACACATACTGACAAGGTGATAACCCGCAGGATCAAAATAAAGATGTTTTCAAACCTGGAGCCGCTAAATGGGAGATTTGCTACAGTTTTCAACATCACCAGGATTCACATCACTGTTACTCTACATCCTCACAGGCAAAACAAGTGGTTTTGTCACACCTAAAATAGGAGCCGCACTTAATATTTGCTACCTGAAATACTGGATTTTCTTTTCCTATTTTCATAAGGAAGACAAGATCAACCCTACTGTCAAAAGATTTCACTTTTTTTGACATTATAACTGAAGAACTTGAGAGAGGAATTACCACATTTCTGAAGTTGATATGTAAAAGAGATGCAAAGCAAATACTACCTATTTATGATAATTTTAAAATAAAAAATTCCCCACTCAGGTTGAGAGAGACAATAATTTTCTTCACATATGGTCAGAGGGTCACTGGAAATTAATGTGGTAAATTAGGAACTCTCTTCCTTTTTTTTATTACCATCTATTTAGCTGAAGAGGTAAATAAATAAGGAAACGTTAAAAAGGATGCAGCCCACAAAGAACAAATGCAAATTGCTACACTCAAGCCCAACCATTTTTTACAAGTGCCACGTGAAAGACACAAACTGGTCCCTTTTATGCTGAAAGAAAAAAAATCTGATATTAGAGAGGGTCAAAAGCAGAATATGAACTGAAAGTTTGATAAACCACTTGGGAAATACAAATAGTAGTTTAGCTTCAAGCCATGGAACAGCCAAATCATTCCCTACTCCCTCAAATTGCATCGAGCTTTGGAAAACCCACTTCAGGTAAAAAGTGGAGTCGTTCCTGCAGTGAGAAAGATCAAAGAATTAAACTTGGGAGGTGAGGTTGAAAGATCTGGGGCTGTGCAGACTGCAGAAGAGACGGCGGAAAGAAGGGATAACAGCCTTCAAAGTGCATAAAAGGCTGCTGGAGGGAGAAAAGGAATAAGCAGGGTTTGTGCGCTTATTTTAGGGAGGAGCAGCAGTAACGGGCTGCATCTGCAACGTTTTTGGGACAGATAGAAGTTCTGTCCATTTGCATATCAGAGGTTAATTGTCCAATTCCAGCTTCAGGCAGTGCAGTCCCATTCTCTCAGTTTGCTCCCCCCAACTCACTTTTGTTTCCATTTCTCGGGGCCTGACACAGTGAGGTGTCCTTGATTCCCAGGCCTGGAGAGGAATTGTTGTGTCTGACCACAATGGGAAAAGCAGCTGCTGACACTCTGTACGGAGCTCAGAGTTACACACTAAAGAATTACAGGATTACAGATATATGGAAATATAAAAGCTGAAATCCTAAGGCATCAGCGCTGAACGCGCGGCACCCGGGAGCGGCGGTGCTGCTGCGGAACGGGGCTGAGGAGGGAGGACGAGGGAGCGAGCAGCCTCTCCTGGGGTGTGCTGCATTCCTTCGGGAAAAGGCATCCCTGGCAGGCATCTGCAAAGAATCACCCCCGCCACGGAGCAAGACCTGTGCTGTTAATGCCCCAACCACCACTTCTGCGGCCGCTTCCCTCCTCCACCGTGCCCTGGCTGGGAATTTGAATAAATTATCGACGCTGACCTGACAAGGGAGCCTTAATGGGCCATTTACCACCTGAGAAGTGCATTAACGGGTCATTAATGCCTGCCCTGCGGTGTTCTGCTGTTAGGACTCACCAGTTATTTCATATTTTTAAAAAGTTTGTTCTATTTTTTTTTTTTTTTTAAGCAACCAAGTTTTTTTACTTCCCTTTTTCTCCCTTCCTCCGAATAATTGTTTAGGTTGTAGGGGAACACCAATCCATGCAAAGAGAATGAAAAGAAATGACTCTCTTATTCTGTGGACATGACTCTCTCAGCTGATGCTCATCCGCAGCCAGCAGAGGAAGGTGCCGGTTCTGCGACCCCAGCTCTTCCCCAGGAATGTGTCAGAGTTTCAGGAAGCTTCAGCTGAGATATTAATGTCCTTAATTAAAGAGACTGACCTGAAAAAAGGTTGAAATCTGTTAAGGGCTCTCCCAGTTATCACACGGAGAACTGGAGATTCCTGGCATTTCACACAACTCCTCCTGGACATCAAAAAAATAACTCAGTGCAGGAATTTGCATTGGGATTTGTCTTTGTAGGGAGGAACTGGGTGGAAAGTCCTTCCAGTCCTGCACTCAGTGAAAATGTTGCTTTTCAAACACGAGGCACTGCTGGGTTTTCCAATGCTTACACCTACAGAAAGAATCGAGAGTTGACCAAAAGTCATTATTGCAATATCAGAGATGACATCATTTTCCTCTTCTCTCTTGTCTATACAAGTTGGGGAATGAAAAAATGCAGGGGTTTAATACCATCGGAAAATTTGCTGTTCTATCAGAAATGTGTCTTTTGCCAAATGAATGCAGATGTTCATGCCAGGACAGGAGCACTTTGTAATTGGAAAATATCTGAAAATAGAAAAAAAAAAGGAAGTGCATTCCTACCATGCCTTAAATTGCCTGTAATCCTTGAAACAAAATCAATTTTATTCAGTTACACTGAAGTTTTTTGCTGGATTACTTCTCAGTCTGACAACAATAGCTGGGAATTTCTAAAAACAGAGAAATGCTTTTCTAAAGATAATTAGTCCACTTTGATGTGCACCGAGAATTTTTAGAAGAGGACAGTACCTGTCTGGTTTTCATGCATTCACTGAGCCTAAGAACAAAGAGCAGTAAAAGATGCCAGAAACTTCTAAAGTGCATTTGACACTGGGATCTGCTCAGCAAAAGAGGTCCAGAGAGGCTGGAAAATGGCAGTGTTATCCTCTTTGGAATTCTCTCCTTATGATCACTCGTGAGCTTTATTTCTCATAAATAGATGGAAATGTTGTAAATCACAGGTAAAGTCCGTGAAAGTTGGATTTTTCAGCTGCTGAAAACAATGCTGTGGACCTTGGTGGCTGCTGCAAAATGCCCGTGTGCATGAAAGCAGCTTATTGAAGCATCAGGTCATAAAGAAAACCAAGGACAGAAGAGGGATGAAACTGGAATTTCAACAAGTTCCAATTTCGTCTGTTGTTCACAGCAGTTTGAGGCACAGAAAGCAACTCCTCCGTGCCAGTGCTAATGAACTGAGCACAGCGTGGGGTCAGGGATCAGCTGAGGCACTTGTGACACTCTCACACACTGCCAGGGCTCAGGAAACAGCGGGCCAGGTTCTTGCTTTCTAAGAATTTTTGTGGCTCTGTGTTCAGGTGGTTCTGGCAGAAGGAGCCAGACTCTGATGTAAATTGAAGTGAGGTCTTCCTAAGATCCTATCTAAATTTAATAACCCCAATGAAACATGCTCCTCCATCCCACTCCCTCTGTAAGGCATTATTATTGAGTTTGTAGCAAAGAACTGTTTATTACTTTCCCAATTTTCAGCAGCAGCACAGTCTATTTTAACACAGCAGCCTCCCAACGAGTCTGGGCTGCAGAATATGTGACTGTCTTTAAAAATAAAATGCACTGGTAATACAGGGAGAGGAGCAAGCCACAGGCCGTGCATTTCCAAGGAAGAATGGTGATTGAACTGACCGGCAAGGAACAGCTTTTAGGCTGAGCTGAAGGAAATGGATGTGGCAATAATCCCATGTTACCTATTGAATGGTAATTTCAGAGACATTCTTTGCTGAGTGTTTGAAAGGACAAAATTTGAATTCTAATTTCCAGAGAAGGCAAAGGCATTTATAACAATTGCCTTTGTGCAATTGCTGGAGTCAGACTCTGTGCAGGGGCACAGGACAATGCATCTCGTAAGGAGTCAAAGATAAATGGCCTAATCTGAGATCTACAACTCTAATTATATCCATCTCTCTATCCTAAAGGGGTTTATTTGGCTATAGTTGCTTTTAGACCCATTAACGAAATGCTGCATTATATCTCTGTTAGTGTGGGGGCATGTGCAAAGGCTGCATTTATGCCCCAAGCCTATTTTTACACCAAATGAGCCCTAAAATGGAATTCAAATTTGGTTTGTTTCCATTATAGTGCTGTGATCATTACAAGTTATTATTTTTAAAAAATACCAATAATCACATTTCTGCATTAAAAGGGTGTGTAAGAAAGGAATAGAATCCATATTAAAAATGTGAGTTAGGAAATATTTACAAAGGAGGAAGCAAGAATAAATCCGCTACAAATGCATTATCCCCTTAGCAACACAAATCTCAGCCTAAGCTTTCTCTTCAAGCTTGAGTTCTGTTGGCTACAAAACCAACATTTCCCCTGCTTCCACGCTGAGATTGGTGCTCTGACTTCTCCATCCTGTGCAGATGTGTCAGGACTGGCTTGAAGGATGGGAAATACCAGTCTGTGAGAGATGCAGAACACCCCTGCAGGAGGACTCACACCCCACACACCCCGCTGAGCTGAGTGGTGTAAGGAGTGAGTGGAAAATACCACCACTGCTCTCCAGCTGCCGTGGCCAAGCACGGCCAGAGGCATTCCGAGAGCAGCCAACCAGCTGTGCAAAGTCTGATATCAAAGTGGTGTCCTCCTTCTGCTGGCAAAGGTCTCAAATGCACAGGATCAGGTCCTGTGTCTAGAAAGTGCTGCCTCTATCAAGGCTCCTATGGCTGTGATGCCTTTATATTTTCATATATCTGCAATCCTGCAGTTCTTTAGTGTGTAACTCTGAGCTCCATACAGAGTGTCAGCAGCTGCTTTTCCCGTTTTGGTCAGACACAACAATTCCTCTCCAGGCCTGAGAATCAAGGACACCTCACGGTCTCAGGCCCCGAGAAATGGAAACAAAAGTGAGTTGGGGGGGAGCAAACTGAGAGAATGGGACTGCACTGCCTGAAGCTGGAATTGGACAATTAACCTCTGATATGCAAATGGACAGAACTTCTATCTGTCCCAAAAACGTGTGGCTGTGTCCATCCTGGGTGCAGGCTCTGCGAGACTCCTGCACTGCCCAAGATGCACCCTGGGAAGACCTTTCCATAAATCCCTGCCCTTTATCCTTTCACTGTGTGCAGCCTCTGCTCCAGGGCAGCCTCTCCAAGGCATCTGTTGCACCAGAGTGGAATTCCTGGACAAGGATTCTTTTGAGGATGAGTTTGATTTAGAGCAGGATTGCAGTGTAAGAGAAAGGAGATTTGTTTCCTAAATCAACACTCTGCCTCAGGATTCTCATATTTTCCAGGAGAGCAGGGTGCCATTTGCTCAGCCCCACCCTGAACTGAATGTTTTGGTTTGGAAAAAGTCATAGCAAAATTTTAACAGAACATTTGTGTTATAAATAAAAGTGAATCCTGTTGACCAACAGATGTGAATGTTTGTCTTGCTGTCGCCCAGCTCTGCAGGAGGCCACAGCCAAGGAGTTTTGAGCATTCAGTATCTCACTCATTTTGGTATAAAAGCAGTGTGGTTTGGGTCCACGCCATCTGACTACTCTCAGCCTACATCTACACACCCCACTTCAATGACCAGATTTATACAATGACAAAAGAAGAGAAAAGCCTTTGAATAGAGACAGAAATGCAGGCTAGAAGAAGAAGAAGAAGAAGAAGAAGAAGAAGAAGAAGAAGAAGAAGAAGAAGAAGAAGAAGAAGAAGAAGAAGAAGAAGAAGAAGAAGAAGAAGAAGAAGTTGCAAACTAGAACTAAAGTCATTTACTCAACAAGTTTTCAGTACAAATCAGAGATTCAGGGTGAGTTACAAACAAGGTTGGTTCTATCAAAGATGTTCTGGCTACTTAGGAGATCAATTGTCCACAGCCTTTGATCAGGAAATCTGAACACAACCACGGCACAAACAACATTTACTGTCTGGAACCCCAGGGCTCAGAACAGGTTACATCAAGCCACAGGAGAATTATCCAGAACAACAATCAACATGAATTCTTTGTTCTCTTAATCCTGATGGTCTAACTCCATGTTCTCCGAGCTACTTGGCCCTTCAAAGCAGGAGAGGTAATTGAATTTCAATCATATAATGGTCTGACTAAAAATAACCCATAATGGCACTCATTTCAATATTGCACCGTGCTGATTTTTATTCTGGGTGTAGTGGCTGTTCTTTGCTGTAGAAATTTCCATATGCTCCTTGCCCTGAATTTCAAAGAATAAGTTTGTCTAATGAAGCTGAGTATTGAGATTTTTCCCCTCCCATGACTTATGGGTGCAATTTGAAAGGGGGGGAAAAAGTAGCAAGTAAATGAAAAGCACGTTCAACACTCTGTGATGATAAACAGCCCTTGCAATTTGCTTAGCTAGAGCTTGTTCTTCATTCCCAGAGGCACCAGTCACTTTTATTATGAGATGACAGCTGAGTTTTATTCTCAAGATTGTGCAGATTTCTCACCTGACTAGCTCATGACTGCATATTTCAGGTCAGAGAGCAACACAAGCTGGCTCTATTTTTCCTCTCATGGCTCTTCTCCCCTGTCACTCTTTGTGTTGATTTCCATTTCTCAGTCCCACCAAGAAGTCCCATTTTCTCAATTTATTAATTTCTACCTCTAAGCTCAATCCACGTGCCCTCTTTCACAGGGATCCTGTGCAAGGCCCACCCTGCACACCCCAGAGCCCGTGTCCCTGAGCTGAGTGCGCTGTGGGTCACAGATCTGTGCTCCTTGTTCTCCACATCCATCTTCACAAGGGGAGTCTTGGAACTCGCATTTCCTGCGCTTCTCTGAGCAGGCAATTTGCTGCAGTGTGCGAGTTAATGGACACGGGAGCACTATTAGTGACATTTATCAGTAACAATTTATGTAACTTAAAGGGCAGAGCACTGCCTGCAGTTCAGAAGTTCAATTATCAGCTCCGCTGCTGGTCTGCACAGCTACCCTTGCTGCCATCTGCTATTTCAATTTTCCGCGTGTAAATGGGCAAATCTGGCCACTCTGTGAAGTCCTTAAAGCACATGGATCTCGTGTACCTAGATAAAAGTCTCCACTATTTTTAAACATGCTTATAAACACCTGGCAGGGAGATAGAGTCTCTCCATCGGTTCAGGAGGAGAGTACCCATTTCTGAGTCCCTGGCTTGGAAGCATCATCTCTACAGCACTGCTGAGCAGCTTTCAATTGTTGCAGGACAGGAATGATGGTAAGAACGGACTTGAGATTTGTTCTACCGACCTCCTTTTCCAGGGCTTTCAAACCCACATTGCTCCCCTCCACTGCTTTTGCTTAGGAAGATAAATCTGAATTAAGTGCACAGCCCACATCTGCACTGACGGGTCAAAAAATCAGAACACTTGGATAAACACCAGCCAAGCCAGATGGAACATTTAGTTAGCAAGGAGAATGCACTGAAAAGCTGTATTAAAACTCAAATCACCAGGGCTGTTTTCAGGGTTGATAAGATCGTCCTTAGGCGTTGCTGCTGCTGCATTTGGCTGTGTCAGTTACTGTCAGGATTGGCTTCAGAAACTTCAAGGTCCCAAAAGGGAAGAGTAGATTGAATCCTCTCCAGAAATTTTGCTTCACTGATTAAAATCTCTGCAAGCTTCCCCCACAGTTCACACCGAGAACATCTATGCCTTTGAAATCATCTTCATCCAGCAATGTCCATTATTTAGGTAATTTTAGCAATAAAATCCAGACTATGTTACACTTGCAGTGCCACTTGAAAGACCATCTCTACATCCTACAGGTCCAGGATCCAGTTTAATAATGAAAAACCTCTCAAATCTGAGCATTTCCAAGTAGATATTTTGCTTTGTCGGATGAGAATTTGGGTTTCACATTACACAAGGCACTGGGTATATTTATTTATTCATTCCTCAAAATCTTCCCTTTCTAACCTTACCAAATGTAAATTTTATTTTGCCTTCTCAAGTTTACCTTGGAAACAAAGGAACAATTACCAGGAAACAAAGAAACAGTTTTATAAAATAATGGAACAAATTCCAAAATCCCTTCCAACTGGACTGGAATTGAGGTCAAGCCTTGAGGACCATCCCGTGGTCTTGACTGTTAAGGGGGTGAAGGATGAGGTGAATCATCCTAGAGAAAAAGGGTTTGATATCCTAACTCATCAACTGGGCAAGTGGAAGCTCAGAAAATTTTCTCATCGATTTTTTACTTGCACCCACGTGATAAATTCACAGATGTGCAATGATTTTAATGGAATGTCTTAAACTTTGCAAAATTTCTTCAATCCTCCTTAGAAAGAAATGACACTCAAGCAAGAACCAGTTATCAAAAAATCCCTGGTCAATTGTACATGAAATACTGGTGTGGTATTTGATGGGTAACAAAGCGGGGTTTTCTCAATATCTTTTTAGATTTTTACAAACCCTCATTCTCAGTTCATCACAGAGGGACTGAACACTTCCCCGCTGAAAAAATAAAACTTCAATCTGCAGGTGGCTGGTTGGGATTGGGCTGTTAATATTTCCTCTCTCATCTTCCTCCTTGCTCTATTTTTCCCTGAACAACAGAAAAAACAAACCCTGGGCTCCCCTAATCCATTCGAGCTGCACGTTGGCCAAGGAGCAGCACTCATCTGTGGAGGCAGCTGCTCGC
Organism: Callaeas wilsoni; assembly: GCA_013398955.1. Taxonomy (NCBI): domain Eukaryota; kingdom Metazoa; phylum Chordata; class Aves; order Passeriformes; family Callaeidae; genus Callaeas; species Callaeas wilsoni. The sequence goes on along the minus strand of VWPU01004271.1, from coordinate 22,304 downwards.
CCACCCTTCTGTCTGCAGGAGAGATAAATACAGAGGCTCAACAGAATTTCTCGTTTTTCCAGTGTTCTTGGCCTACTTAATCAAAATCCACCCTTGCTGCCAACTGTCAGCAGACTCACGGTTTGTAAATGTTGTAGTTCAACACACACTAATGCTGTGTGTTGTCTTAAAATAATTACGACTTTCATCTCGACCAAAATTGAGATTTTTTTTTTTGTGTGTGTGTGTGAGAAGGAGCACATTTGCTAATGTTCAGTTTTAGCTGAGTTTTGTAACAGTCTGGCGGTTTAAGCTGGGGGTTGAACATTTGTATTTTGTGTGAAGGTGTTAGAGAATAAATCTATTGAATTTCCCCTGATGTTATCCCTGAGGTTCAGAAAACTTGAGCAGCATCTCATATTCTGTTTTTTCACAGAGGTGGGGAGTGTAAACAGGAATGTAATAGAAAAGATATAAATGCAGGATTGTCAGGAACTGTCAGGAAGCCTTTTACTGGAAAAAAATCCTCATAATCCAAGTCCATCCTCCCTCAGATGTGAAAACTGCCGCGTGCAAACAACTTAAAATATATATCTTTAACTTGAAGTATCATAAAAAGGAAAAACGAAAAAGAAAAAATAATCAGAAAGAAATCTTCTAAACAAGACAAGAAAATTCATTCCCCCCTTTCTGAAAGACAACAGTCCTCTCAGATTTAGAAGCAGACCAGCATTTCAGAGGCGAAACATCTCCAGTGCATTTTTGTGAGCAAAGCCCGTCTCGGTGGGTCCCCACACACCCGGGCCGTGCAGAGGGAGCTCCTCACGCCCACTGACAGCACCAGAGCTGCCCTCCAACGGCCCCAGCGGGTGCAGGGTTGGGATGCTCCCACAAACATCTCCCGTAGGCACTGGGCTGTGACACACAGGGCCTCCCTGTGTTCCCTCGGGGGGATAACCCTCCAGAGCATCGCCCCTCCTCACCACCCCAAAGCTGGGAGAGCCCCAGAGCTCAGGGAATCACTCAGCAGGGTTTGACCCTGCCTTGGCTTTGCCACACGCAGAAACAGCCAAGGCACCTCTAGCACACAAACTGGCACCTGACAAGAGGTTCTCAAACCAGTGATGCCTTAGGATTTCAGCTTTTGTATTTTCATATATTTGTAATCCTGCAGCTCTTTAGTGTGTAACTCTGAGCTCCATACAGAGTATGAGCAGCTGCTGTTCCCATTTTGGTCAGACACAACAATTCCTCTCCAGGCCTGGGAATCAAGGACACCTCACTGTGTCAGGCCCCGAGAAATGGAAACAAAAGTGAGTTGGGGGGAGCAAACAGAGAGAATGGGACTGCACTGCCTGAAGCTGGAATTGGACAATTAACCTCTGATGTGCAAATGGACAGAACTTCTATCTGTCCCAAAAACGTGTGGCTGTGTCCATCCTGGGTGCAGTCTCTGCGAGACTCCTGCACTGCCCAAGGTGCGCCCTGGGTAGGCCTTTCCATAAATCCCTGCCCTTTATCCTTTCACTCTGCCCAGCCTCTGCTCCAGGGCAGCCTCTCCAAGGCATCACCAGCACCCTCCGCGTGGGTCAGCACAAACAAAAACCTTGCAAAAAGAAGGAATATTGAGAGCAGATGACACAGGGTCTCCCTCGTGAATCCTGTGCCTGATTTACCAACCTCACAGCACTGGAACCTGAGCAGACACTTGACTGGAGCTTTGATGGGTGTTAGTTTTTACGCTTCTCAGAAAACAACATCTGGCCGTGTAATTGTCCGTGGCTGCTTCTTGTGGGATTGCAGTGACTTGGATGAGGACTGGAGAAAGAGCCAGGATCAGTTTTGATCAGGAGGACAGAAAGTGATCCCTTCCCAATAAAACCAGTTAAAGGGGAAGACCCCACTACGAGGTTAAGAAAGAAATCTCATTGGGATTGGATTTAAAAATACCATGCAGAGATTAAAAGTAGCTCATTTTGAGCATGGAAGAAGAGGCACAATCCCAAAGCAACAGCAAGAGCCATGAAAGGCAGGTGGAAACAGAGCCATGTCCTGGTGGCAACAAGCTTAGAGATCCTAGGCCAGAAAATTCAGGTTTATAGGCATCCAGGGCAGGAGCTCAGCAGGATGGGCCCCTGTGGAGAGCAGGAGATCCCAGATTTAATAAAGTACTTTCAGCAGAGTAAGCCCAGCTGGAAGCAAAAGTACAGTGGGACAAAAGGAATCCCATGCCATGGGAACAGAAACAACAGGCAGATGGCAAGGAGGTGTGTTTGAAGGAAATGGGTGAGTGAAGGTTTTTATCTGGTGGGGAGCAAGTCCTGGGCATGATTCCTGCAGAAGGAAGCGTGCTCTCATCTGTTACTAACTCTCAAAGAAATGATCCAGCCACTTCCCAGGGAATAAGAACACCAAAAAAACCCAATGGAGAGCAAAACTTGTGCCCAGATCTTGGGGATGGAGGCTCAAATGCCTGTACATGCAAGTGGAGACAAATGGTTTTGTTCTGAAGGAGAAAGGACAGATATAAGCAGGCAGCAAAGCTCTCGGAAGCAGACAACTGGAAAAAGCGTAACTCAAATGCTTCTTGCAATTACCAGCTCAGAATATCAAAATGGCAGGGAGTCAAAAGCAGGGCTGCCTCATCCTAAAAGCCCGACTCGCTCCAGCAGCCCTTTCATCTGCTCTTCATTATTCTGTAGGGTTTGGATAGTTTTAAAAGTGACAGGATAATTTTATTTGATTTTAATAAAATCAGAGTCTGTGCTCTGGAATGAGTCATCAGCTGTCCATTAGCACTGAGCCAGGAGCCCGAGGGGATGATGCAGGTTAGGATAATGCATCCTGAAGTCTCTCTGCACGGGCCACCCCTGGAGGTCACCTTCAGGCTGACAAGGGGGTACCACCAGAGCTCAGCTCAGGAAATTACACCCCGGGTTTGGCTGCAAAAGTTTCGAGTACTTCGAGTGATTTTGTGAGTATTTCACGGAGGGTTAATATGGAATTTTAAACTGAAGTTTAACACTAAGACTTTCGAGTAGGCAGGAAAGCATCAGTTTGTCACTTAACTAAGGGAGCCTGGAAGTGAGCTTCCCAAATTCAAACCAAAAGGACACGGAAAAATATCTTGTTTGCTTTTAGGATGAACTCTGGCACTTATGTAAATTAGAACAGAATTGAGGACACATGACGTGTCTGAGTAACAGCTGGGCAAAACTATGCAGCAGCTGCCAATATCAATAATTTATTATTAATTGGTTCCACAGCCATTTCTGAAGCAGTCATGCCAAAAAGCTGTGCAACAGGATCGCAGTGTTATAGGGCAGGGTAAAGGCAGGCACTCCTGTCCTGGAGTTTCCCTAAATATTGGTGTATTCCTGTCTATGCAGCTGTTCTCGAGATTCAGACATTGTTACAAAATACAACCAAACAACCACCAAAGCAGCAAAAAGACAAACAAATCCATGAATTTGCGTCCACCACAAGGCAGGAAGACAAAAATGGAGGGGGATGCATGCTAACCATAAGTCCTTTGCAGCAATTGTCCAAACAGACAGAGTTTCTCATCAAAATGAAGCGGGGCTTTGGAAACTTCTCTGCTGGAAGTTGTGGGGGCTGAATTCACTTCTGTTTTGATACTGTGTGTTATCAATTAATTTGACTGAACTTCCTGGGCAAGTTATTAAGTCCCCATGCCACTTTCTCATTATCTGTAAAATAGGGCTAACAGTATCAGCCCCAGTACTTTACAAAGGAGATCAAGGATTATATGGAACTACGAATAATTCCCAAATCCTGCTTGGAAATTGCATGCCAGCTTTTTCCCCTTATCTGAAAACCTCCAACCTCCCTTCAGCGTCATTAAAAGAAGACTTATTCCAACGTATTATTTCATAAAAACAAAACAGACCGTAAGCATTTCAGATAATGATTTGCCTGCAATCCTAGCTTGACTGCCATCCTCCTTGTTTCCTAAAAGGAATCTGGTTTTGAAGGTGACCTGCATTACCGCAGTGTTAATAAAAATGCACTGTGTGTGATCAGTTATTATTTTATCTCTGAGCATATTCAGTGGCTCAAAATCTGTGAGCATTCCCAAGGGGAGCATCGTGCCTGTAAGAGAAGACTCTTCTTCAGGAAAAAAGGGGGTCAAAGCCTCCCCCAAAGTACCAAGTCCCTACTGATACTGATCTACTGAAACCCTGCCTAATACATTTCATATTTAGATTGCCATAATGTCTTGGGCTTTGTCACATATTTTATGTTTTGCCACAGGAATTACTCATTTGCCTGTAGCTGTCAATGCTTGTGCTTCTGAGATCCCACTGGCCACAGTACAGGTAAAAACCTTTCTCGTGAAGAAGAATTTCTTTAAAACAATGCTGAGCTGCCGAGAAACAATTTAAATTTTCAAGCAAAACCTCCCTATCCTGTGCATCCTTCACTTTGCTTTCAGTCACACGCTCTTGCTTCCCTGAAAACTTGAGATTTGTAAACAAAAGCATGCAATTTTTTAATGCTTGGTCTCAAAAGCACAGTATATGTACAGGACCCAAGGGCTATGGGGAAGGACAAACCCTCTGATTTCCAGTAATTCCCAGGAGCAATTTCCTGATGGAACCTAAGTAGCTATGGAAACAATCTCTTTTGTTTCCTGCACAATAGTCTACGTTTCTAAAAGCTTCTCCTCGTGGAGAAGGACGCTGCTCCCTCACAATGACAATTCCTTTTCCCGCTGAGCCAGGGCACTGCCTCACCCCGGAGCAGGTGGAACGGGGAGTGTCCCACCCTGGAGCAGTGTTTGGATCAGTGACTGATCTCTCTCGGGGTGTCCATTCCACTGCGGGAATCCTGCTGTGGGACAGTAAAAACCACACACGGCTGCACTCATCCCAGTGAATTACTAATTATTGTTCTAAAGGTGAAACAAGCGGGATCTGTCCCGCACAGAAATGGGGATCACAATTTGCAGTGATGCCTCCGTGCCCCATCTCCATTAATTCCTGGGCACTTACAGAGATTTATACCAAATTAAATCTGGCCTCCATTACCCAGACCCACGGGAGGTGAAGGTCTGATGTGGGAAAATCAGGATATTCCTTCTGTCCCTACAGCAATTCCCAGTATGGCCTTGGCAAAAGTATTCTGTGTCCTCCTGCCTCAGTTTCCCTTTCCACAAGAACAGGGCAATGACATCCACCTCCTGCAAGTGTTTTAAAGTCTTCTGATGGAAACTGCAAAATGAGAGTGGCAACTGTCTTTATCAGTGGAGAGAAAAATAATCCTACTACTCTCTGCACATATTTTGAAGAATGGGTCAATAGATTTTCTTCATCTGATTTCTTCCCTCCCCAGCAGATTTTATTCTTATCTAAAACTTACTCTTGAAAATCCCATTTAGTTTTATAACATGCTTGGGAATCCTTTGGAACAGTATATACTTTATAAATGCAAGAAAATCCTCACTCTTTCCAGGCTTCTGCCTCTAACTAACACTCATCCAAAAATGTAAACAGGTTGAAAATTTTGTCATAAACGCTCCATTTCTTTCCCCAGCGTTCCATAACATTTGAGTGAGGGAGCAAAAGGACTGATCTGGCGGCATTTGTGGGTGGGTTACACTGAGCTCATTAAATCATCAGCGTGAGCTGGATGCCAAACACGGCTCCTGCAGAATTAGCTCAGAAACGAGGGAATAGCCTCATGCCTTCGGGGCTTTGGGCACCAGGGCCCTTGGCTGGGACAGCTGAGCACTGCCCAGTCCAGAACAGAGTCAATAACAGAAAGCCAATATTCTCAAGCAATATCTGGAATCCCAGGAGAGCCAGGAAGCCTTCTGGAACTTTTCTGGTCTAACTCTCGTGATGAAAGCTCCGTTTCTAGCTCCTCAGACGTCACACTGAGTGTGATTTAACTTACTGTAATGATCTTTCAAGGACAGGGTCCATTTTCCTCATTTCTTTCGTGCATTAACATTTAGAGCACGAATTTGCCTCCTTTCCTGCATGGACACACACTGGGTGAGGCTGCCAGGTGAAAAAGGCTGCTTTAAACTGAACCCAGTGACCTTCTCAAAGACCCCCCAGGTCCTTCCAATCCTTGCAAAGGGGGTTTCTCCTGCCTTTGGGGAGGAATTCTGCTTTCTTAGGAAAGCTCTCATGCACATTTAGGCCTGGAATGTGCCTGATATCGGCTTCTACAACGGCAAAAATGAAATAACAATTTCAAACTGCAGGGATGGAAGCCTCCCCCACCTTCTACAGAGATGGGATTCAGAGAAGTCTGAGAAGGAGCCATTCCTGAATGCACTGAAATGCCTGGAGCTAGAACCCCTCTGGACTCACTCCAGCAAGCACCAGTTTTACAAAGCATTTCAAGGCCACGTTCCGTGAACTTTTGCTGTTTGAAAGGCACTGAGTCTTTGGCAACAGCTGACATCCTGCCCTTGGCAAGGGGTTTGGGGACAGCCACTTGGCACGAGATCACCCGGTTGTCCCAAGGCACACAGGTGGCATTTGAGACTGACGGGAACCAGTCCTGCTCTGCCACCAGGAAAAAGAAATGTTTCTTTGAGTCATGCCGCAGAGCCAGGTCTCAGTTTAAATCCTCCAGCTTATTTGTCTTACTCTGGAAGCCTGATCTCGCTCCTTTATCACTTTCAGGGTTCCTTTCCTCTCCCAGTGACATTCCCTGGATGAAAACCAGGGAGAGCAACCACCCCTCAGGATTCTGAGGAATCGGTCTGTTCTGCTTGGCAAACTTGCAAGAAAGGTTGCAGGTTTGTCAGCAGTGACCGAGCAGCCCAGGAGCAGTGCAGGAGGTCAGGGGTCAGTCCCTGTGTCTTCAGATCTCACTGGAATTCTCCCCCCCAGGGCTTCTCTTGGATTCTCGGGCACGGAATTCCAGAATTCTGTATCCCTGGAAATGGTGCAGGCACATTCCAAGAACATTTTCAGTCTGTGTCTTCCTCATGGTTTTATCAATAAACTGGCTTTGACCACTACCACTTTCTTTCAAGCTGTCCTTCCACCCTGTCTGCGCTGCGGGCTGGCAGATATTTTCCTTCAGTGCCCTGAAGAATCTCGCCCTGTGCTGACCCCGAGCTTAAATTCTGCTCCTGCTTTTCCTTTGCTCATGAATATTTAACTGCTGTAGTTTACACCTGCTGGATCTCATTTTCTGTCATTAAGATCATTCAAGTTTACTGTGGGGGAAGGAAAATAAAGTGTTTTGTGATGTCTAATAATTCTCAGAAATGATTCTGGTCCCATCATGTTCCTTTTAACCTCTGCTTGCACCGTCAGGTCTCAGTGTGATAATCCCTTTTGTCAGCTGCCACCTTTCCCCACAGCACAGGCCCTCTGACAAACCTCTCCTGAGCATTCCTATCCAAATTAAAATCAAGAGAAAACTCCCCCAGACAGTCACCTTTATCACCTGGATGGTCCTATGAACTTAGGTCAGAATTTATGATCATTGCATTCATTGCACCAGCATGAAAATCAGGTTGGAGGGACCAACAATTTCTTCCAAAACACCAATTTCTTCCCTTTCAAAGCTTTTCCAGTCTGCTGTGAACTTAGTTATTGAAGAGATTGACAGGCTTCAATAGGACCATGCAGTAAAGGAAAAAAAATTACATTTTATATATATATAGAAATAGATATATGTATTTTGAAGTTTGCATCAGAACAAGCACTTTATTCTGAAGAAGTGGTGACAGCCTGGTGTCATAAGTCCTGTTTTGGCACCAGTGATGCAATCCTGTCCCTTTTGCCCTGCTTCCCTCTGTGCAGCTTCCTTACCCACAGAATCCCAGTGGAATTTAGGATGAGAGGAATCTAAGGAGATCACCTGCTCAAAGTAGGGATAAGACACTAAAACACTAGAAAAACCTAAAAAAATTCCTTTGTTTCCTATTTCTTCAAGCAGTTAGTCCACAGAAAAAGTATTTCTCTCAGCCCATGGCAGCTCAGTTGCTTTCAAAAGTTTTTCTGATGAATCTTACCCCTGGAAGATTTTGGAAATCCATCTAATGCAGCACAAACCAGATCACCCTTCACACATTTATTGATTCTATCCAAAAGCTCTAATGGATTTGTGAAATATGACTTCCCACTACAAAAACAATGCTGTCTCTTCCCCAGGATATTTATCTGGGTGTCTATCAAGTCTGTTTATTACAGTTTTCTACCATTTAACCCAGGAGAAAAGTCAGAGCTGCTGGTCTGCACTTTCTTGAGTTTCTCCCACGCTTCTTAAAAGAAAAAAAAAAATCCTTGTTGTGGCTTTGTATGTCCTACTTTCCATTCCTTACAACCACGACAGGGTTCATTCCAGTTCTCTGGAAACCCTTAGTGCAGAATTTTGGCTGCTTTGGTAGGGTAGTGCTTCAGTTCCTTGATGCAAGAGAAGGAATAACAGCATTTCCTTCACTGTCACAACAATTTATGATGAGTCCAGCACGAACAGAAATGTTTTCCTTAGATTTTGCTAATAGAAGGGTTGGAATTTTGGCTGGAAACTCACTTTTTCTCCCCTCATAGTGCAGAAGAGGTGATGCTCTTGCTGGTTCCTGCAAGCTAATGCCAGGAAAAGAAATGGAACATGGCACTGCTTTCTCACTTGCAGAGCAAATCAAGAAAAGGGAAGTTGGATCATTTACTGTGATTAAACAGATTATCTTGGGGTTCAACTCCAGCTAGGACAAGAGTGACTTTCTTTACAGAGCAAAATTATACCAATTTCCCACTGCAAGGTAGAAGTGCTGAGAAAATGGGAATTTGAGAGTTTTGTATCTATGATAATTGTAAAACACATCACCAGTTCTGACTACATGCACATCCTCTGTGTCAGGAGGTTTTTCCTTCAGCCTCCAACAAGTGGAGACTTGTTCTGTTATTTGCTGATATTTAGGCTCAGGAATAAAGCAAACGAGCTGTAGAACAGAATCTGCCACGTTATAGTTTCTGCAGATTAGGATTGCTGTTTGTTCTGAAGCTGAATTACAGCCTATTAACAAAGAAATAAACAGTTTAAAACTACTTAAATTTTTAAACGGTATAAAGTGCTCCATAAAATAAATCTGATTATGTGCTCCATATAAAAACAGATCGTGCAGGTTCTGAAGGATGTACTTCGCTGTGGAATCCTGATTCTTATTTTCTTGTTTATGATTGAGCCAGGAGAACTGTAACACACCACTGTTTGTTATTTTATGTGCATCACTAAATCAAACCATAAAGGGGATCTGTAGAGTCCACTTTGCTCAAACCCCAGTCAGAACTCACTGCCTGCTGCAGTTTGGATGTCCTTGTCTGCCCTCGGGACTGTGCTCGTTCCCAGCAGGTGGAGAGCCGGGAATTCAAGCCCTCGCAGTGTTAGGTTTCAGTGGAGGGATCAGGGCCCAGCAGATCCCAGAGGTGTGCCAATAACCACGAGGACAGGAGTGGGGACGCGTTTCCAGGTGGAGTGTCCCAGGTGCCGCGGGGCTGCGCGGCAGGAGCAGCAGACGGGCCATTGCCAGGGTTACCCTGGTAGCCCACATGCCCCCATAAACCTCGGAGCCCAGAACCGCCCCGTGAGCCACTGTCCTGGGTTGCAGTGTATTCTGTTACCATCTTCAGGAGCTGTTAAAACCAGATGGGGCTGTGTCCCTTGCCTCCTCTCTCTGGACTATCTTCTGTTAATAGGCCAGCTGTCCAAACCAGGTGGGGCAGGGTTCCTTATCTCGCCCATGACCCATCCGCCCTCTAGGGGGGATATCTCCCATTAATGGGCCATCCAGTCTCACCACATAGCTGATAAAATTACATCCTCCCATTGTGAGCTGCTCTGCCCAGAGGGAGGAACCAAGCATCCCATCCTGGATATAAGCTAAGATTCCGAACGCCAGAGGCAGCCCTTGCCTGCTGGATTCCCAGAGGACAAGAGCTACCCCTGGACCTTCAGGTGAAGACCAGACCTTTTGTACAGGATCACTGCTTCAACAGGACCATCTTCAGCAGAACTCTGGAGGACTGCAGCCACCATTTTATCGGACTGCTACCAACACCCTGACCGACAGGGTGTCAGGTTGTATCCTGACTCTGTCAGTGGTTTCTTTTCTGTACTATTGCATTTATTTTAGTTTTTCCTATTAAATTGTCCTTCTGACTTGGAGTTTCTCACTGGTTTTGCTTTCAAACCAGCACATATTTTTGGCGCCCAACGTGGGGCTCGAAGCCACGACCCTGAGATTAAGAGTCTCATGCTCTACCATGCCCACTGCCTTGCTGGTCCTGTGGGCTCACCTAGAGCACTCCCTCCTTCTTCTGCACTAGTGCCTTCAGGGGAATTTCTGCATCGAAAGCCAGGAGGGGCCCAGCCCCCAGAACGGGGGTGCCCTGCCCTCCCTGCCTCCTCCAGACACATCCCCCACCTCGCCCTCCTCCTGGACCACACCATGACTTTAAATACATGCCAAGGGCAGTCTGAACACGGGGAGGAAAGGTGGCACTTTAACCTCACTCTTCACATCAAGGGCAGCCGCCAGCGGGATTATCTGCAGTCACCAAACGCTGATTAGGAGGACAATAACTGCTGTGAAATATGTGGGGGGAAATGGAAGCGGTTCTCCTAGCCCTGGTTCTACCTCCAACTTTCCCAGTGCTGTAAAGGAGAAATTCCTGCATTCCAGCACTGTGCTGAGAGTTCCTAACTAACACCTGTTTATGAAGTAAGGATTTACAGCACTTTTACAGCGCCTTGCACTACAGGGCCATTTCCAAATAAAAGAGCTCTTACAACACTAAACCAAAAGTTAGAAGTTATTTTATGAGGCCTTAGGTGGGAGCCAAACCCAGGGCCCCACTCCACAACAACCCTGCTCACACGTTTGCTTCTCTGCTTTTGGCCAGGGATGACGCTCAAATTATCACCAAAAGGTCACAGGGAAAGTCACCAGCAAGGACTGGAGCTGGACCAAATAGTCTCCATAACAATAAAAAGAACAAAGTCACGACTTTTGCCTGGCTGAGAGCGAGGAGCAGTGAGTGCTGATGTATTTTAGGACAGTGAGGAAGTGGGAGCCAAGGCACACGAGCTGTGCTGTGCTGCAAAGTGCTTGAGTGCTCTAAACTATTTCCATACTCCAGAGGTTGGAATAGGCTGTGAATTTATGTTTTTGGTTGCTATGGTAATTTGTATTGTCGAAGTTTTAATAACCTCATCAAAAACATGCACTCAAGAGCAATGTGGCACCTCTACGTAATTTAACAGCAATCCATTCATAGCTTGTGGTACCATTTGAAACACTGCACAAGGAAATTAAAAACAAATAGAAATAAATCACCGCAATACCCAAACCAATAAATATTTAGGCTGAAAAGGTGAGCAGTCAGTGGAAAGAAAAAGATATTTTCAGAGAAATGATGGAAGCTTCTAAGACAATTATTCTCCTCCCAACAGCAAGAGCAAGGTTAGCCCACATCAGTGGTAATTAGCTGAGAACGATGGGCTCCTTTGCTTATTATGCATGAAAAGCCATTTTAAGCAACAGCTTTTCAAAATTCAGATTTGCTAGCCTTGAAGTACAAAGTACACACATTGGTAATATTTAATTAAGGCAGGTTAAAAATGATGGGCTAAACCCCAGAGAATATTAGGACTACTATACACAACAAACCCTTTTTGAGTTCAACTTCAATGATGTTGGTGCTATTTCATCTGAGTGTACTTTGGTCCTGTCTCTAAATTTCCGCAGTGTCCTCACACACCATCAAATTACTCGAATCATTTGTTTGCTAGCTCTACATGCTGCTTGTGCATCATTTGCAGGAAGAGATAATTATGTTTCAGCTCTTTAGTTTGTTTTTCTGCTTGAACTTTATTGCATTTTAATAGTTTTCCTAGCTCTCTGTAGTGCCTAAATAAGAGAAGGAAAAGGGACTTCAATAAATAATTTTTCTTTCTTTGTCACTGTTGTGGTTCAAGATGTGAAAATGGCAACACCTTAGACTTCCTTAACTTTTTTAATGGTATTAAAAGAGCTTGAGTTATACAAGGCCAAATAGTAAACACTGAGTATTAAGTTAACTGAAGCCAAATAAGGATCCAGTGCAGTGTGAACCTGAATTAACTCCAATTTCTGACAGATGCACAGACTGTTACAACCCACAGTTGCCCTCTGAATGCCTAATTTTCCTCTGGACAGTTTTATTTTCCTCTGGACTGATTCTTTTCCTCTCCTCCCAGCGTGGATCCCTGCCTTTTTCCAGCCACAGTCACATCACAGCTTTTATTTTAGTGTATTGACATGGGTTTAGTCTTATTGAAAGCAAGACAACAAATATTTATTTACTGCCCTTTTTAACAGCTTCCACTTGAAGCAAGTAAATATAAAAATGGTCCTGATCCTTCTGGCTTCGTGTTGCTACGGGATGAGAGAGAACAGCTGAGGAGGAGCGCGCTCCAAGGCATGAGCAGGCATTGGCATTTTCATGGAAAGGACACTTCCAGTGGATTTGCAGAAATCCTTGTCAACACAGAGCTCCAAAGAGACTGGCCAAAAATCCGGGGGGAAATCAAATTTCTTTTAGCACCGTGATCTTGGGGTTCACAGTGAGGCCAAAGCCAGAAATTCCAGCACAGGTCAAATCTCCTGCATCACCAGCAGCGTCCCCTTGGCCAAGCCAGCTCCTGCCCTGCTGCTCAAGGTGCTCCAGTGGCCAAAGTGTTGCTTTCTCAGGACAAGGAAAAGTTCACAACCTGAAATACTTCATAAAGGAACTTCTGGATTTGGGATCTGCCTCACCACTTGAGCCACACCGCCCTCCTCAGCAAGCCAGGCCCGTGCCGTGGCAGCAGAGTCACCACATTTATTGCTTTCCAGCCCACGAGGAGCTGAAATCCTCCCTGGCTGCAAGAGGCACTTTCACTGTGAATATTTTAATAGCCTTGAATACCACAGGCAGTAATCAGAGTTTCCCCAGGTGCACAATTCTAAATCAATCTCATATTGAGCTTTTATTTTTAGAGAAATATAATGATCAGAATCCAGAATAGCCCCGTTACCGCTGTCACTTCGTTTCAAGGGGCTTCAGAAATAATCAGACTTAAAATGTTTAAGGTTAATTAAGGAAAACAAAAAGATTTACACTGTATAGAGAAGCCTTGGGTAAAAGGTGTGAAAAACAAGTGATCTAATTTCTCTGATGGCCTCCTGATGTGAGCGAGGGTGGGAAGGCAGAAATACATAGAAAAGGAAGAAGAGGTTTGTGCTGGGTGAAAGTTGGCAAGGAAGTCCCATTTCTGTCACCAGTGTCATCCCCTATGGAAGAGCAAGCAGGATTTGAATATCATGGGAGGATGCAAAGGAATTAAAGGTGATTCCATCCACTCTTGTGCACTGGCAGAGCAGGATCTTCTGAGTGCTGCTCCATCAGTTCTGCAACACCAGGAGCTGCTGAGATATCCTCGACGGTCCAAGTCACAAACCTTCCTTTTCCAGCTGTAGGGTCAAGCCTGCAAGTGTTCAAGTACCTCTTGTGTTGCAGCCACAGAATTATTTGTCCTCGTTTTCCATTTCCAGGCTGCATTAAACACTGTCAGCAATGTTCCTACTAATTCTCTTTGCTCTCTCTTCAGTTTCTGCAGTCTGCAGAAGAGACAAAGGCTCTTCCTGCACCTGGCCAGAGAAGGTAATCTCTTGCTGACAGCAGAGAGTGCAGTTGCTGAGGAGACTGCGAGGCCCTGCAAGAATTCCAGGAGCTGCAGCGTGGGATGCTATTGTACCAAAGCAAGTCTCAGCACCAGGAGAACAATCCCAACTCAACTCCTCTCTAAAACACTGGCTTTTTCCTTTGCTCCACCTCATAATTACAGCTTGTGTCAGAGCCTAAGCAAGAAGGCTTTTCAGATGTGTGTCTGGAAATAATTAGAACTTGACTCTGTGCAAGTGCTGAGAGGCAGGCAGCACTCTGCTCAAGCACCTGGGGCCAGGCTGCATCTTCTCTGACTCAGGGAGCCACAAAAGCACGTGAAAGCAGGAGCTGGTCAGAAGAGCAGCAAAGGAGCCACAAAAGCACGTGAAAGCAGGAGCTGGTCAGAAGAGCAGCAAAGGAGCCACAAAAGCACGTGAAAGCAGGAGCTGGTCAGAAGAGCAGCTTCCTTCTCTACTGAAAATGCCACTTACCCAGACAGAAAAGCTCTGCAGTGTTGAAAACTGCATCCCAGCTGGCCAGCGAGCAGTCAATAAAACATTCAGCCAAATCACAGTGGCAGTGACATCGCAGTAAAGTGTTCCTGTCACCTGTGTCCTGCTTTGGCTCCTTTCATGGAGGTTCTGGGCAGAAGGCACCAATCCAGGACTGACTGAGGAAAGATTTGATCAAGTGATTTCCACAGTTCCCTTATTTTCACAGTCTCCTGGGAGCCATCCAGGATTTAATAAGAGCATTCCTGTCCATCTCTGCTTGCTCTTGAGTACAATCCACCGGCATTTCTGCAAATACCGGAGACTCAGACACTTGGAGGTCTTTGTCAGGCTCTGTTGAACAAATATTTTAAGCCCAGTCTGTGTGGCAAACACCTCCCAGTCCAGACTGGAAAGGAACCACTGCCTGGCATGCAGAGGCTCAGCTGCCAGTCTCAGATGGCACTTGTGGAATTTTTCCTTTGAAAATCAAAAATCTTCATGTTTCCGCCTGGAAGAGGAGCACTGTATTTATATTATTTATACAGTATTTTACAGTTATTTAGTCACAGTTACCAGATCTGTCCCCATTCTTCTACCAGGGCCAGGGTTTGGGTCCCTGGTGTCCTTGGGTTTGAAACACAGGGGCTGGGCCCTGATGGGGCTCTGATTTGGGATTCTGTCCTGGGCACAGCTCTCTGCTTTGAGCAATTCCTTCTCCTTGGTGAACTCAAGCAACTAAAACCCACCCCTGAGCTTTCCCACAGGGAGAGAGGCAGGACACTCCTGTAATCCAGAGGTTCCCTCCTTCATTGTACAAGCCACGTTCCAGTCACAAACAAAGCCAGACTCTTCCGAAGACAACGCAGTCCTCTGAAGAGCTCTGTCCAGTTCTTTACAAAATTCTTTGAAAAGTTTGCTTACAGACATGGAAGGGAAGTGAGACTTTCAGAAAATCACGTTTGGGGGGAACAATGAATTCCGTTTCCAACGTGAAGTGTCACTGAAGTTTTCATCAGAGGGTATCACAGCAAGCACAGCAATCCATTCAGTGTTCCAGAAACTGCCGAGGCAGGACTGGTGATAACAGGACCAAGTGTGCGGTTCAGTTTGGTTCTGTTCTTTTCATTTTTTAATTAAACCTTGGTAGTTGTAGGATAGGACCACTTTTCTGTGAACAAACTGAATTCAGATGCTCCTTTAGCCTTTTTCTTCTCCTGGTTGCTCTCAGGCCTTACTACAGAAGCACATATGCTGCATTTGATGAGAAAAGGGAATCTCGGGTGCAAAGTGCTCCTGTGACACGATGGGAACTGCTCTTATTCCCTTCATCACCTCACATCGAGCCAATTAGCAGCAAGAGATTGCAGGAGCTGATCAATTAGGTCCCACAACCTGCTCAAAGTCAACAGCAATTTTAAAACAGAAAGCAAAGGGCAGTGCTGATTTTCTCTCCAGCAATGAAGTGATCACGCCATTAACTATGGTAACTGAAGAACATTTTCTCTAAAGCTGGCCCAAAATAAGTTGAAGTAGTTTTGACAGAAAAAAAAAAAATCTTTTTACAAAAGCTCATCTTCTAAAAACTTTAATTTGAAATGCTCAACTTTCTTGAAGTTAATTTGGAAACAAAATATTTCAACAAGCAACAGAAGTTTAGTGTTGTGTTCTAGAAGCATCTTTCCAACAGCTCGATATTTTAAGTCTGTGAAAATCTTCAAAAATGCCTGCCACAAATTTATCACTTTGTCCATTGGAATATTCACCGAAAAAAAATATTCGAGAAGGCTGTTGAAAGGTGTCATAGGCTCATTAAATCATTTTTGCAAAAGTGAAGCATGCAAGTGTAATAATTAGATCACTGCAGACTTTAAACACACACACATCGTGTTGCACTGAAATTCATCCTTGCACTGACACCTGCCTTGCTGCAATGCCTGTAGAACCAAAATTATAAAAGAACGAAGACCAAAATGTGCTCCAGTTGTTGTGCTAAGCCTTGGTATAAAACGGGGTCAGAAAAACAAGGAGCTTAATTGATTTTATTGCAGGAAACAAAGGCTGCATGCAAAGAATGGGCTGCTCGGGTTCCAGGGGGAGCAGTCATTAAGAGCTGATTAGTGGGAGAGGTCCAGGCAATAAGGCACGGACACAGAACATTAAAGGAAAGAAAGTTTTCCCAACAGGAGCAGCGTGGTTTGATTTTCCTCCTCGCAGCTCCTCCATCCCAAAAGGTGGTGAGGATCATTCCCACTCAGTGAAACCCTCCTGCCCAGCTGGCACAGGCAGGGCTGCCGTGACTGCAGCGGGGCAGCAGCACCCGAGGCTCAGGCAGAGCCAAAATGCACCTGAGCTCCGGGGAAAGGTGGTTCTGTGCTCTGCACAGCTCCCCCTCAATCCCGGGGCACAGGAATTCCCATCCCTGTGGAAACGGCAGCGCTGGGAGCTCACACTGTGCCCCTGCCCCACGGCCTCGCCTCCCGAGCACAGGAACTGGGAATATTCAGGTGACAAAGCCCTCCCTGGGCCTTGGACACAGGAAAAGGTTTCGAAAATCCCACTGTGTAATTGCATGCAGCACCTTATGGTACCTATCCAAAACATTTCTCACGCTCCAAGTGCCTGCCACGGTCCCTAGGAGACAAATGAGGGATGTTCACTGCCTCTGGACAATAAATATAAATAAGAGTCCAAACAGCAGTTCTGTGTAGAGTCTGAGGAAAGTTTAAGAATCAGGAGCTGATCTATGTGCTTAGTGTGAAAAAGAAAATATGTGTATTTGTTTACCAGAAATGTGACTCTTGATATTTAATAATTTTTAACTTGGGATAACATTTATTCTCCTCATTTGTTACTGTGGGCTTTCAGGAGAGGGTTTGTTCCCGTGTTGGGCTCCTGTCACTTCGGGAAACCCAAGTTTGTGCTCCTGGAACAGTCACGTAAGGAAGGGAGCGTTTCTGCAAGAGGCAACATCTTCCTGATGACCAAGTATTAGGAGCAGATAAGTGGTATTTCAGTCAGACAGTGCCTAAAATTAATAATATATCAGCAGAGCCAGTGCCTGTGGTGAAGTTAGGGGAGCTCTTTGTTTAAAAAGTGCTCATTGTTTAATATTTCCTTCAGGGTACAGCAGTGTGCCAGGAATTCACCAGCCGCTGCTGCTGCTCTCCCTTTTCAAGTGTCCTCCTTTCAAGACTGGCTGTGACACCAGAGGCAGAGAGGAGAATAACACAGGGCAGAATCCCGGGGAGCAGGGGGTTCAGAGAACCAGCAGGTGAGAAGGGCTGGCCTTGCTCCCAGCTCTGGGAGGCCTGGCGGCAAGAGAATTGGGGGGTTTCATTAAAATCTAAAGAGCAGTCAATGACTAGCACCCCGTCAGGCAGGGAAGCCATTCACTGAGGGGAGAGCAGCCAGCAGAATAAAAACCTTGGCTGAGTGATTGGCGGAGTGGAAAGGAAAGCACAAAAGATCGAGAAAAGCCCAAACGTGGGCAAAGCCAGCGCCCTGCGCCTGCACCGCCGTGTGCGAGCCTGTCCCTGTCCCTGTCCCTGTCCCTGTCCCTGTCCCTGCTGGGCTCCTGAGGGAGGGGAAGGGACTGATGGCATGGGGCATCCTCATCCCAGCAGCACGGACTCGCAGGAGCAGCAGGGGAAATCCAAGGAATGTGGAGAGTTGCCGGGATGAACCACACCTAGTCATAGAGTTATTGGTGGAACTCCTATTATTGATTATTGCAGGCCTGGTTATATACATTAGTTAGCTGTTCATCTGCCACTTAGCAATTATTGGATAATAGCTATTATCATGTGTATGATAGTTAATACGGATTGGCTATAGCTAAACAATCATGTTTTTTCTTTATTTTTCTTATGGTTACAAGCACCTGTTTTCCCATCCTGTCTCCTTATCTTGTTACTTTCCTACCCGTGACTTTGTTTCTTCTTTCTTGCTTATTCAGGATGATCAGGGTCGCTGAGGCCTGGGTTGTGCACATTCCAGTGAGCAGCTCCCGTGAGAAACTGCTCCCAGTATCCCTTTTCTCTGAGAAACTGCTCAACAATTACTGAAACCTGGGTTGTGCACGTAGCTTAGCTCTGTGTGTCCTTGCTCAGAGAGCCATTCTTCTACACAGGAAGCTTCAGAGCACAGCTTCAGAAGTGGAGTGGGGAAGGGGAGGCTGTGGTCCGGTCAGTGCACCGAGGTTCAAGGCACCAGGGTTGGGTTTGGTGTTCTGCTGTGGAGTTTTCCTGCCAGAATAATGGAATGAAAGTCCTCGGGATGCAGTAAGAGGAGAGATTTCCCTGGTTTCCAGTGGCAATAAGGAATAAATAGGGAGAAGATGGGAAAACAAACAAAGAAACAGACAAACAAAAGAAAGGCCAAAGAAAAGACATCAGAACAAGTCCCCAAAACTGCAACTCAGACAGCAGAAGTGAACTTTGGAGAGAAAACCAAGTCCAGACACAGTGAATTGGTATTCAGACTGTGACAGAGCTGCTTGTGTGGCAGTGTGATTTCTGACCCCAAAAGATCCCCAGAGGGATTATTCTCCCACCAGTCTGATGTGGGAAGAAAGGATTAGGCACATCACAGAGGAGGAGACAGGAGCTGGCACTGTCCATGCTGAATCCCACCTGATCTTCAGGGAGTCCACTAAAGGATTAAATTAAAGTGTAACACGCTGAACTTAATGAAATCAAAACTTCAGCATCTTCAGTGAATTCAGGTTTGATCTCGTTCTCCTGCTACCCTTCCCACACCTTGACATATTTTCCTACCTAGAATATTTTCTCTCTTCTGTAGAGTGAGAAAACCTTAATCTGGCAGGATCTTAACTCTTCTATTTTCAGTCTGAACTTAAATCTGGTATCGGATTGATATCTGGTATAAAACAGATACAGAAAATGCAAATGTTCCCCATTTTGACTCGAGATTTGATCAGATCTTGTTCAGCTGCTGTTGTCACTGTCAAGCCAAGGAGACCAAAGATGCTCTTGCTCCTATGCAAACTATTTTATAGCAGGAGAAGCTCCATGGAGATTGCACACAGCTCCTCAGGGCTGAGGGGCTGCTCAAAGGAGGGGAAGAGTCAGAGCCTGAATCAGTGCAAGCAGAGAGAGATTAAAATGATGTCCCCAAAATAAAACAGCATTTGACCACAATGAGGTCTGCTTTGGGAGTGTAAAGACATCACACATTTTGGTTTGTTATGTAGGCAGAAAATAGGGATTCTGTGTGTCCTTCTGCATATAAACAGGCTCACATGCCCAGGCACTTGCAGATATAAAGATAACCAGCAGACAGATATAGTGGATGAAATGTTCTCAGAAAGAAAATAAAAAATCAATAGTAAGACTCCAGAAAAAACCAAAATCCCTTTGTGACTGGTATAACAATTAAATTCCTGTGCTCTCCGTGGTTGGGATGCTCCATCAATAATGTAAATAACTGGATTTTAAACGCCTTCAAAAAAGCCCACAGTCAAACAGAAATGTGTTTTTAATAACTGGTATTGAATAAAACTTGGCCCAATCTGTATGCAAATTGTGAGAGCTGATTCTCTCTGCTTGTTAAAGAAACCTGCTGTGGAAAATTTATGTGTGTTTTTTAACTTCAAAAGCATCCAAAGTATTTCACCCACCAAAATGATACCACACTTTTGAAATATGGTTACCTTGAAAACAGAAGCTGACAGTGGAAACAGAAGAAATACTATGAAACTGTGATCAAATGAAAAATGTGTTGTTTCACAAATATTCCACACAGGCCACATAAGTCTTCCCATACAAAATATTGTCAAAAATCCTTTCCCAGCTAAAGAAAGTGTCCATTGATACAAAAAGAACCCAAACAAACCCCGTTTTTAAACTTATGAACAGTGAGAAAGGAAAGAAAGAAGAGAAGAGGAGACCTTAAATAAGAAGCTCCTGAACTCTCATCCTGCTGTGGACACTGACTTTTTCCATGGCCATGACACCTCACAGCCCCCTCATCCTCCCCCCAGGGATCAGATTTATTTAGTCAGGTCCTTATGTGTGAGTGATATTTTACTCAACTAATTGTACTGACTCAGGAAACAAAGTGAGTAACCTGGTAAGAAAGATCTGACTCTGAACCAAAACTTGCTGCGGAAACACTGATTTCGAGTCACTGTGTATCGAGCCTCACGCCAAAGTGACTTTCTGCAGATACAAAGCTCTATGGAAACTCTAAAAAGGGCTGTTTTCTGTTTCTATTTAAGGAAAATATCCTGTCTGCAGAAAACTCCAGAGACAAAGAGCTGCAGTTCCAGCCAAATGCCCACCAGAGGTGGTCCCAAGGCTGAAGCCCAAAGCCCATCCAGCGAAGTGGCTGTGCAGCACTTGCAGAGGGCCAGGAGCACGGCTTACACTGGCAAGTTAATAGGACAGGGAAGGCACCTTCCCTGGGCAGCAGATGAAGCTGTAAATCCAAGCACCATCAATCTAAAATGATGCACTTAAAATTGCTTCTTCTCTTGTTTCTGCATTGCACTGTGTTGGGTCATTAGTTTTTATTAAAATATGACAATGCTGTTGAGTAGGCTCCTAACTGGCTTTTACCAGGGAAAGAAAGAGAGACAAAAGACCATAAACTTATCCTGCAGAATGTGATCTGGTCATAAATACAATTATATGTCCCGATGGGTTGACTTGCCTTTCTGTTCTATGCAGCTGGAGAAGGGGGAGCTGGAAATCACATCCAAACAACCGCAGAAAAATTTGAAATTATTACCTGAGGCAGCAAGAAGGCAACCGAGAAGGGAAGTGTAGGAAATCCCCTGATCTGGGAGAGAGAAGAGCTGAGAAAGAGGATATTTTTGATACTGCACTGGATTTTATGAAGAGCCAGAAGGAAAGGTTGTGTTTCAACCAGAAAGCCTTATTCAAAAAAGAACTTAAGTCATCAACAAATAGTTCTTTCATTTTGTCGGTGCTCAGAACCATAACAGGTGGGTAACTAACTCATTATTTCATGCAGGCTTTTTACCTACCTTTGTTTCTGAAGGCAGAAAAAAATCTTTTATTGCTACATGTTTTCTGCTAATGCAGCAGCTGCTGTTTATGCTAATTCCTGCTTACTTGCAAATAGACCTGTGTTTATTTTGTGCCACGCCAGCTGTCAACAAAGACATTTGAAGAATAATTTCCAAGCTCAAAGGAAAGGCTCTGCTCCCCCTTCCTACTGCTCATTTCTTTCTTCTGCATTTCAGATCCAAGGGGTGTTGAGCTGGAGAAGTGTGTAACGGTGAATTATGGGATGAACCCAACCTGAACTGCCGGCTGGTGCCACGGGAATCCATCTCTTAGCCCGGGTATGTGCACGGCCCACTCTGAGCTCCTCGCTGTGGCAGGACATATCCTCCCCCTCTACCACGGATAGTTGGTGCAGATGTGGAAGGGATAACTCAGGGGCTGAAAGGCCCAGCAAGGGGTCACCTCTGGGCCAAAAGGGCTCAAGCCCCAGCTAAGAATCAACATCTGAGTCTGGAGAGCAGATGTGGAAAGAGATAACAGAGATATTCTTGACTGAGAGACACTGCTTTACAAACTATAAAAGACACACGAGTTTTCACGGAGGCAGAAGCCTTCTACACACACACCCTGAAAGTGTGGGGGACTTCTCCCCCGAGTTTGGACACAGACTCCGTGGTTACTTTCCCAGGAATCGAGGGAAAGGATCTCGATGTGTGCCCCACCAACAAGTGGATGGTAAGATACATTGGATCCTAAGTTACATTATTTCTTCGCTAGCTGTAAAATTGATGGTACCTTTAACGTTGCACAGTGTATACCTACTAGTAGTTTCTTTCTATTCTTATTCCTGTGTAGTATATAGTTTGTTTTAAGTCTTATGTCTATTGGTTTTGTGTCTATTGAATAAATAAATCATTCTATAATAGACCGAATCAGCCATTATTAAAGAACTTGTGAATGAGAGTGGGTCTTGCGGTGCTGGCCACCCCAATAAAGCCACTGCCTGCTGCCTGAGGCCTGGGCAAAAGGCAGAGACTCAGCTAAACACCCCCATCCATTCACAACACTCATCTCCAGAGCTGCCCTGAGCTTGTCCTCCAAAGGCAGCGCTGAGAGCACTGCTGGGGCTGCGGTGACAGTCACACTGCCCAGGGACA
>VWPU01004268.1:0-64919 GCA_013398955.1 Callaeas wilsoni | reverse complement strand
AGCGGCCGGCGAGGCTGCGCCGCGGCCGCGGGCTCCGGGCACGATGCAGAAGAGCGTGCGGTACAACGAGGGGCACGCCCTGTACCTGGCGCTGCTGGCCCGCAAGGAGGGCACCAAGCGCGGCTACCTCAGCAAGAAGACGGCGGAGACCAACCGCTGGCACGAGAAGTGGTTCGCCCTCTACCAAAACGTGCTCTTCTACTTCGAGGGCGAGCAGAGCGCCCGCCCCGCCGGCATGTACATGCTGGAGGGCTGCAACTGCGAGCGGGTGCCCGCTCCCAAGGGATGCGCCGCGGGCAGCGCCAAGGATGCCGCGCTGGACAAGCAGGTACCGCCCCGGCGGCCGCCCCGCGCCCCGGGGGTGGAGGGGAGGCGGGGAGGGACAGCCGGGCGCTCGGGCCGCCCCCTCGCATCCCCCGGCGGTGCCGCCCCCGGGCCCGGCCCCGCCAGGAGTTCGCGTGGCTCCCGGGGCGCGGGCAGGAGCAGCAGCTGCTCGCGAAGTGGCGAAGGTTTCTGCGTTCTCACTGATGACTCTTCGTTCCTCCCTGACTCCTCTCTTTTCCCCCCGGTGACAGCACGCCAAATTTCAGTGAGGCGCCCGGAGGGTAGCATCTGACAAACCAGGTGTTTTGTCATCTCGGTGCCAGCACTTCTGCCGTGCAGCTAGACATTTCTCAGCAAAGTCAGCACGTAGAGGCTGTGAGGGGCCAGAGTCCCAAAGCGGCACAGGGGCACTCCAGGGAGTCACTAAGCCCTTCCCTGTGCGGCTGCCGCCTCTCCCAGCTATTCTCTGCGGGAAAACAGGCTCTCGGTTCCCCCTTGGGGACGCGTGTGACAGCCGGGCAGGTGGCTGGGCGGCCGGGGTGAGCGTGTGCCCTGATTTGCAGCCTGCCACATCCCACGGGAGTGGGAAGGGAAGGTTCCTTGCCAGGCAGGTGTTGCGAGGCCGATCGTGCTCGAGATGGAGATGGTGGCACGACGCCCGAGCCAGGTCTTGCCCGGCTGTGGTGGGGCGAGGACCGCTGAAGGCTTTGGTGGCATTCCTTCCCCAGAGGGGTGACCGTTCACGGCGCGGGAGCTGCCAAATTCCTGCCCGCCCCCCCCGCCCCTCGGCGGCCCCAGCTGATCCTCCCCGAAGCTGATCTGTTTGACATGCATGTGTCAGACCAGAGAGTGGTTAAATACTCCCGTGTATTACATAACCGGGAAGAACAGGACGCTGTAGTTCGGCGCGGATAGCGATCGGGTATCTTAACCACACACCTCCTGTTGCCTCATCTGAATTCTTGATCGTACTTGCTGCCTGTTTGAAATGTGTTCGAATCTGGTCCTGGCGTGCCCCGGTGCCTTTCTCCCCGAGCGGGAGCAGCCCAGCAGGTGTCTGACTGGTTTGGGGAAGTTTGGGTGGCTGTAGGAGCGTGGTTTCGGGCTGGCTGCAGGTGCTTCCTCACGGTTGTGAGACAATGACACAGAGCAAAGCCATGTTCTGAAACCTGGCACATCTCTGAGCTTCCCTGGAGTGGTAACTTTGCAAGGAGAGCTCAGAGCCTTGTCTTATATCTGTGGTATTTTTCCCACCTACAAATAATCCTGATGTGCTTGGGCAGCCTCTGGATGTTACACAGTTAAGGGAGCGAACTTTGGGGAGCTGGGATGGTTGTAGTTATGTCATGTTCACCCTTCAATTCTTGCTGATTGCTTTGAGGCATGTTTTTATAGCGTTAGAGATGGAGTGCTGGAGCATCCCCAGATGAAACTGAACATGGATGTTGCCCTGCCTGCTTTACACTGCCTTACTAGACTTGTTTATCAGTGGTGTGGTTAAACTGCAGCTTGACTGAGAGAGCTGCGTGAAAACAAATCCCTTCCATATCTGTTCTCTGGGAGCCTTAAGTTCTGCTTTTATAGTGATGAATGAGTTGTTCATAATTACATCTAGTAATAATTACAGGGCAGGAAGCTGAGCTTTTATTGCTTCAAACATCAACTATGTTGGTGTTTTCAAGAATAGCAGACTGCTAGTAAAGAGGCAGAAGAATGCCTCATTTTTTTTTCATGGGATGCTAGTTTGAATTTTTAAGATAGATCATCAGGAAATGTCTTTTTCTGTTCACCTTTTGCTTGATCCCAAGCTTTATTCAAAGCTTTTGAATGTTAGTAGCTTTTACAGGTGTTTACTCATTAAAATGCACCATTGTTTGTATATACATACAGACACAAACCTTTGCTTAGATGTGCAGGAAATTCCCTCAGTGACTAAAACTGATCCATCACAAGAAAAAAAGAGAAAGATTTGAAAATTAAGCAGCCTTTTCCATTTAGAAAATGTGATGTGCTCATATTCTTAAAGGTGTAAAGCAATAAACCACAAATCTTCAGTTTATTAACAGAGGCAGGCAAACTTACTTTAATCAGATGATAATGAAAAGTCGGTATTGCACATGCTAACTCTTGGCAGTGAAAAAATACTGCATAGATTTAATTTGCTTTGCTTTGATTTCACTGCACAAATGTATTAATGGAATAAAAAAAAAAAAAGAAGAAAAAGAAGCCCTACAGCAGTTTTTGAAGGATCAGATCTCTCTTCTCCAAAGGAGGGAGAGAAGGAAAAAAAGTTATCTCCTTTAGTCTGGGTTTTATTTACCTGAGTAATTTAGACTTTGGAGTGATATGTGCTATAGAATTACACAAATGAGGGAGAGAAAGAAGAATTAATTGCAGGAGAGAGCTTCATCGGCATACTTTGAGTGGATATTTGAAAAAGCAATGCATTTTCTCCAAGTTATGTAATAAAGATTATGGAAAGTGCTTGTAGGATAAATAGATTTTGTTTTTCTTAGCTTGCAGATCCTTTCAATGTTGGTTTTCACTTATTTGGGCATTGATTGTCAAGTCATGTGCCAGGTGAAACTCTGCAAGTTGTCAGAGCTCAGTGGGACGAGCTTTGGGCTGTGCTGTCCCACACAGGATGTGGAATTTTGGCCAGCAGGTGCGTCCAGGTGTGGGTGTCCCTCTCCCAGCCACCCCAGGTGCTGGGCAGCGACACTGCTGCTGCTGCTGCTGCTGCTGGGGGTGTTAAAGTGTTACAGGAACCCCTGTTTGTGGAAGCTGCCAGGTGCCTGCATGAGATTTGCTCTAATATTGCAGCACTGAGGGCTTGAGAAACAATTGCTGTGGCAGCACGCGTTTATTTTGTCTTTTCTATTAACATATTAGTATGCTTTTTTCCTTCAGAAGGGTTTTTGCTTCGCAGAAAATTCTGTTAAAAGTACAGAACCTGTCTCAATAATGAGTGCATAAGGAGTGAATCAACTGATACTCTGGAAATATGTGATCAGATTGAGTATGCTGCATATACTAAATGATCTGCAGAGGGAATTTTTGTTTTTAAAGAGAAGTGTTTTGATCTTCCTCAGATCTTAGAAGAGTTTTCATAAACAGCGAACAGGTGTTGCTGTACTCTCTGATTTCACATTTCAGACAAAAAAAAGGACACAGATTTATTAAAAGAGTAACAATGTGGAAGAAGCTGCGTTTCAAAACAGCAAATTATGACACGTAAATACTACATGCCGAAACATTCTGATTTTAGTTAAACTGCTTCTTCCCATGGGAACTGAGGGCTGTAAACAAGTGCAATTCCCAACAGGTTCTTCACTGTGGCACTGAGAGACTTGATGAGAGTATGTTTCAGCTTTTCTTTCAAAAACTCTGGAAGGAGAATGGCTTTGTCTCAGTAAGGGGTTAGTCTCTTCCAAAAGTAAAGCAAAATGCCCCAAATCATGCTTTCTGCAGAAGGCTGGCACTTGTTATCCAGCAAGTTCACAGATACTTTTTTTAATACTACTGGAAGCAAGTGATTAGAGGAATGTAAATATTAACATTATTATTATTGTCTGCATTGGGAGGAGGCCGGTGTGTTTAGTTTCTTTCATAACTGTGCATTGAATACATGGAAATGTTCTGATACTGTTATTAATAACTGTCTTAGAGTATTTCAGGTTGTAAATGTTACATGATTGGAGCAGAGATATTCTTTGTATCTTGCCTGCAATAATCTTCCTCCCACTTAGCAAAATTAAATGCAGCATTAAGTCCATGTCCCCACAGATTAACAGAATCCAATCATTTGAATTTTTTTTCTGCCTACTGAAGCTCTGATTTTGTAGAGGACACGGTGATTTTGTGGTGCTTGGAACCTCTCTGTTTTACACACATTCCTTGGCACATGCCACCAGCAGCTTTTGCTGTACCTCTCGGCTAGCTTCATGTATGTTTAACCTAGCAACAGCACTTAAAGGGCATTTTTTAATGAGGATGAAATTAATTAAAAGTTACTCACTTTTTTTGGGCAGCCCCCCCAGCGTTGCTCAGCATCGTGTGCCTGTTTAATGCTGTAAGTGGCTGAGGAGCGCTGGGGTTTTTGGCACCCTCAGGATTAGTATTGTCTGTAAATCTTACTGCTGGCATGTGGGCAGGTAACTCCCCGTGATGTCCCAGTGAAAGGCACGCCAGAGGCCACCGTGTTTTAGAAATTTTCAGGAGAAATTAAAAAACAATAGGTGAGTTTTTCTTCTCAGCATCTAACAAGAGAAAAAATACGTAATGTGTTTTTGTTTTCTCCAAACTTTTTTTTCTTTTTTTTAATGGATTACCTTCAACAGAAGGAGTTAATTGAAAAAGATGTCTTTAAGTGCTCTTGGGGTTAATATTTTTGTAAGATCTTCTCATGGCAGAGTCTCTAAGTGGTTCTCCTGTGAAGGCAGCTTTGGGATAACCTGCTCGGGTTCACTTTCCCAGCTTGTCCCTGTCCCCAGCTGTCCCTCAGTCACTGTCCTGGGACAGCACACTTTGTGGGCACATTCACCCGACACCTTCAGACTGTTCTGGTTTGTGTATGGGGTAGCAGGTCACTGGCACTGGGCAGCCAGGGGCTTGCCTCTGTCTCTTTGTGAAGAAATGAGAAGGGAATTTACAGTGTCCCCTGTGGCCTAAGGCAACAGGTGGGAAATAAATACAAAAATTAATGAAACCCCCAAACAAGCTAACTAAAAAGAACCCAAGCCTAAACAACAGCCAAACAAACAAGCAAAATACCCCCCTGTGATCTATCCAGGGACTGAACTTTGCTCGTTGGTTAATTGTGTTTGCTTTTGATTTTGTATTTGCTTAGTAGTGAGCACATTTTGTGAATAAAGAGAAGAACAGGAAAATCTCACAGCCATATTTATGGTGGTTCTGCCAAAATTCGGGCATTTCTTCCTAACCCTTGAAAAGGTACGTTTCTTTTGTCGTACCAAATGGGTTGTTTGCAACTGTGCATGTGTAGGGAACCTGCACAGTTCGTAATCGAGGTACAGGCAGGTGTAGTTCATTCTTGACATGCCTTCCTCCTGAAAGGTTGGTGAAGTCCACACAGACAGAACTCGGAGAATACTGATGACATTTAACAGTTCATTATTAAACCTCTGGCAGCCTTAATCCAGGTCAAGTGACTTTGGTCACGAGCCTGAGCCTGATCCACTATGTTCTGTTCTTGACTCCTGAGAGTGAAAGGCAGCAAGAGACCGCACCTGAATGTCTGAGAGAGCGATTGGAGGGACACTGGAACTGAGGGCAGTACGACCAGATTTTGGTGAGACAAAGTTTTATTGAATGTAAACCATGGAGTGAAGTCCTCAGCATTTCCCTGCAAGGCATTGTAAGGTCCTGAAATATTACAATGTGCTCTAGCAGAAGTGCATAATCTGTAATTAAGTTATTGGATGATAATTAGATCCCAAGGCAAATGACATTTGGCAAGGGCTTATTTGTGGAGTTGCTGGGAAATGCTTTTAGCTAGCAGGTGAAATGTCAGTGACTGAGTGAGTGGAAGCACAGGCTAGACCTTGCTTGGAAATGCAGAATCCCGGAGCACAAAGACCAGAAATGTCACTTGCCATGTAAGAATAATGAGTGCCACAGTCCCAGCCTTAAACGTCATGCCAGGGACGTGCAAGGTGACCAGAACCTCCGGCTGCAGTGCAGCTCCTGTTGGTCATGACAGCACTCAAAATAAATTTCAAATAAAGTGCTGTAACAATTTAACATGAATTTCGTTCTTCCACCCGTCTTACAGCCAGTGCTGCTGCTCAATTCATTTTGTCTCCTTTATTGATGGAGTTGCATCGATTTGGCCTTATCTGTTTAGTTCCTCAAATGTACAAGGAGATCTGTAGAAAGCAAATTCTGAGCACAAAAATAGCAACTCAGCCCCTAATTTACTGAATAATTGTACTTCATTTATCTTAATTTGCCTTGATTAAACTTTTAAAATTGATTTTAAATTTTTTTTCCAGTGTTCTTTAGGCTGGCGACCGGCTGGACGTGGTTCCGTGGGTGGGTGGGCTTTGTCAGGGTGGAGGGCAGTGCCGTGCTCGTGGGGCCGTGGGTCAGCAGCCCGGGAGCAGAGATTTTGGGGGACACCTCTTCCCAGTCCTCTCTGTGTGCCAGCCATTACCGATCGAGGGACAGGTTTTTTTAACACTGTGCCTCTGCACTAAATGTGTAGGAACATATGCTTCCAATTGAGCTTCCAGTGTTTCTTTTTTTTTTTTTTTTGACTTACCAATCCCATAAGGTTTTCTGTTTGAGCTACAGAATCAGTATTTATAGAAGCAGAGGCTTCCCCAAGTCAGTCCAGCCATTTCGGTATCTTTTGGTGTTTGCCATGAGCTCAGAACCAACTGAGATTTTTTAGGAAGTGTTTATAAACTGCCAGTTCTGAGCTGAGCTATATTATCATTTTTAATTTTACTTCTGGAAGTGATTTTTTTTTTTTTTTTGGTAGATCTGATCACTATATCTTAAAGAAAAAAAAAAGGATTGTGTTTTTAGAGGTAAATTCTGTAACTACTGAAAAAAATCTGGAGTTAGATTATTTCCTTTTTTTCTCATGGTGCTGTGGAACTGTGACTTTTGTCCATTTTTTGCTTTCTGAGATTTTTTGAGTGTGATATAGTGGCTGAGCAACAGAAATGATCTGATTAATTATTCTGCAGGCTTGAAGTAGCGAGAATCAAGTTCTTGAATTACTGCAAGATTTCCACTGCACTGCAGCGTGCCCTTCGCGGTCCTCCCAGCTCAGCAGGCTCATTGCACTGCTTCAACTCGTAATTCTCAGTTCGTTGTGTTGCATTTTTAAAACGCTGTGCCTGCCTGTAGCATCCTGTGAGTAGGTGATGAGCCCTCCGTGGCCGGGCGGAGCGGGGTGCAGGACGGGCTGCTGCTGGGGGATTTGGGAGCCCCACCTGAGCCCCACCTGAGCCCCACCTGAGCTGGACCCGGGGCAGACAGCGTGGATGGGGAATTGGTCACCCGTCCTAAAGTGGGTGTTTGCGTCTGTTCCGGCGTTTCCCGTGCTGGATCCCAGGACACGCCATGCTGTTGGTGTTTTCTCTTTGGAGTGTGCTGGGTCCTCGCCTCTTGGTGGTTTGGGATGGCTGCAGGTGACCGCTGCTTCCTTTCCATTTTGATCTCTCTTCACTTCCTCAGCCACACACAAGTCGTTTCTCCTCTTTCAGTAAATGCCAAAGATATTTGTTATTCTTCTCTGAATTGTGGGGATCACGTTCAAGACCTTGGGCAGGGTGTCTCTGATGTCCTCCAGAATGGAATCAGAATTTATTTTTAACCCCATGCATTCATGGAGCACCAGGCATGACAAGAAAATTGCAACCTTCTTTTGCACTAGTCGTGTTCTCTTCAATTTGGCACTCACAGAACAATTTCAGTGAACTA
This sequence comes from Callaeas wilsoni, assembly GCA_013398955.1. Classification (NCBI taxonomy): domain Eukaryota; kingdom Metazoa; phylum Chordata; class Aves; order Passeriformes; family Callaeidae; genus Callaeas; species Callaeas wilsoni. The sequence goes on along the minus strand of VWPU01004268.1, from coordinate 57,140 downwards.
TTAAAAATGCTTCTTCCTAATAAATCTGTTGGGGAGAGCTAAAAATGCGTAGGCCAAGTGCAAAGCTGTCTTGAGAGAATGATGGGAGAAGAAGTGACGGAGGAGTGGAGGGTTCCAGCAGAGATACCTGTGCAGCGTCGTCACTGCTCGTGCAGGTGTTTGTGTGTGCAGGTGAAGGGAAAAGCAGTGCTAAATGGCCCTGGGGTGATACCAAGTGCAGGAGGTGATAACCTATTCCTTTTGATTCTGAAGTATTGTTTCCTGTTCCGAGAGCTTGATCGGGAGCGTCAGGTGAGTGAGGGCTCCCGGGGTGGAACTGACCCCGTGTACGTGATTTTCCAGATTTTTGTGTTGGTTTTGTGTCACTGAGGTCTTGCAGTTGTGCCTTCTTGGCCCAACAAGTACGTGATGGCTGAGAGAAATAACAGGGCCTCCTCCCTTGTAAAGTATTCAGAAAAGACTTTTGAATGTGATTAATAGTGGTAATTAATCCTTGTTTTGGGGACCCAGCTTGGCTCCGGAGGTAGGCATGTTGAGAGGCAGAACCAATCTCTGCGAATGCAGTGGTTAAAATATAGAAGTGCCACTTGAACACCAAAGGTCAATGGTTTTTCTCACCAGGCATGTAAACTGAATTGCATCAGGCCTGCTGGGGTTTGTGCTGACCATTTTTGCTGTAATTCCCTCTAACCTCGCTGGCTGTTGTGAAAATAAATGTGTTAATAACTGTGTAGGGAAGCGTCTGAATGGTGTAATGAGAGGTGTCACAGGACCCGGTGTAAGGAGTTTGTGAGCTCTGCTGACCGGTGTGCAGGGAGAGGTGCATCCAGGCACCAGACCGTGTCTCACTTACACGTGGTGGCTGAAGCAGGGTCTCCTGAGAGAAGCAGGCTCTGGAGAAGGGCTGCAGTCCCTGTTGGCACACGAGGGACTGCACTCACACTGCACCAGGCAGCCTCACGCACGGTGTTTCTCCCCACCTCTCTGTACCTGGCTTTGCAACCTGATGCCAAAAACTAAAAAAAGAACCCCAAAACAAAGCCAAAAAACCAACCCACTGAAAAACCCAAACTGAAAAGTGATATTAAACTCACATACAAGAGCTTGTAAGAAAAGGAGCTTTTGAGCTTTTTGACCCACGACTTCGGCTGTGGAAACGACCACAGGGAGACAATTTATTTGGGGGCAGATACCCTGGTGTGATGGGTGTAAGCTTGCAGGCCCTAAGGGAGGGTTTTTGCTCCTGTCTTTGCTGCCTGCTGCAGATGGGGGTTTCGTAAGAGCGTTCCTCGCTGCCCCGGGGGCAGCCCAGCCTCGCTGGTGTCCAGCACTCGCAGCCCCGAATGCGCAGCGACCTGAGAGAGCTCAGCCGTCAGCAGTGCCGGAGGGGCTGCAGACCTGCCACGGCCGTGTCTGCGCCGCCAGGGTGATGCTGGAATGATTCCGAGAGAGAGGATCCTGCCTGGCTGCTGCTCTGCGTCCCTGCGGCTCCGTAGCCGAAGGTGGGCCCGTGAGGGGAGCGGGGCACGGCGGCTGCTCAGAGACACCTGGCAGGCTGAGTGATGCCAGGTGGGTCTGTGAGAGACAAATAAGTACATTCACCTCCCATAGGAGGGAGGGGGAAAAAAATAAAGTATCTTCCCAGGGCTGATTTCAAACAGATTTTCCTAAAGATCATTGGCTTTCTGCAAGTGTGTCTTTGCTTTTTTATTTTAGTTTTACTTTTTTTGAGGATTTTGGAATGTGTGTCTTAAGTGCGTTCATAACCTGGGTGATACAGAGCAGAGGGATGCTTGTCTGGGCTATCTGTGTCCTGAGTGCCTTGCCTCCTGAGCCTCACCCCGTGGCCTCCTGTCTGCTGTAACTTCTGCAGACATAAACCAGCCTAATATGCGGAATTCCATCCCATATGCTGCACAGGGTGACACCATCTGCACGGGATGTTTGTTTATCCTTGCAGCCCTTTCGGGTGTTCAGCTGTGGCTGCATGGGTGGCACAGGAGTGGTTCCCACGCTCGTCATGAGGTGTCACCTGCAAGTTCCTGCACGTGGGGGAAGCACAGGGCAACACCTGGGAAGTGCCAGGTCTCCAGTCTGTGACTGGGCTGTTCCTCCTCTAATTCATTTCCCTCTGGGATCTGTTGGGTGCACGCTGCCGGTTTGTCCTTCCAGGCAAAAGTTTCTCTCTGGTCCTGCTGATCTCAGTTGTACAGCATTGTTTCAGGCACTGGGGTTTTGATGCACTTGGCTGAAAGTGGGAAGAGTTTTTATTCCTAATATTTATTTTGTGAATAAGTTATTTGTAATTGTAGCAGGTCGTCCTAATACTGCTTGCATTAGAAGGGCGAATGTATGAGTTTTTTAATAATTGACATTCATTGCCAGGGTAATATCACATGTTTGTTCACACATTTGCTTCTCTTTCTGGTGTCCCCCTCTTTGACCCTTTCCCTTCAGCATTTGTTTTACCTCATGTAAATTTCAAACTGCTTTTGATTCACGTTCCTGGCCTGGTTTCTGCCCCACAAACGTTAATGTGGTGCTTCCAGGCTGCCTGGTGTGCGGTGCTGGGAGCTCTGGATGCGCTTGCTCAGTCCCTGTGCTCCTCTCGTCGGGACCAGGGCAGAAGAGGAGTCCAAGTGTGAGCAGGAACAGAACCAAGAACCTGTGTAGGGCTGGGTTCATCATTTGTGTCCTTTCTCATGGATTCTTCAGCTCTCCGTGTCCTACTTCTGCAGCTGCTCCAGCAGCTTCCAGCACAGCCACGTTTCATTTCTTGCTGTGAACGTTTCTTGCTCTCCTGGCTGGGAGATCCAGACTTTCTGCTGCCATTTTCAAGGTGGGTGGGGAAGTGTAAGCAACCAAGTCCTCCTATTCTGAGCAGTGTAAGGCACCTCATCCTTTTGAATTGTGTTTTTTCATCTTTCCTAATATGTTTTGATATTTATACTTTCCCACCTTGTGATAATGTCAGCACTTGACAGTTATATGCAGTAAAAACAGGTAATTTTTTCATATAAATTACTGCAGTGTAATACAAAAATGGAGAATTTTCTAAATTCTTGAGTGACTCAGGAACACAAACCTGTTTGACCTTGAATCCATCCATGTTCTTTAACGGTTTCCTAACAGTGGCACCCAGACTTTTTGCTTGAGTGAACCTTGAAAGCTGCAGAGTGGTCACAGTGACTGGGAGAAGTTCCTGAGGAGTGGAAGAGAGCAGAGATCCCTCACATCTTCAGGGATGGCCGCAAGGGAGGGACAGAGTAGTACAGGACCATCAGTCTCACTGTAGTCCCTGGGCAGGTGGTGAAGAAAATCCTCCTGGAAAGGATTTCCACACACCTGAGGGCAAGAAGGAGATTTGGAGTGGTCGGTGGACATCTGCGAAGGGGAGGTCGTGCTTGCCCAGCCTGATAGCCTTCAACAGTGGTGTGGGCTGAGACTCCCTGAACGACCAGGCCCCGAGGACAAGTAAAAGATGGCACTGAACCTTCACCCAGGACATTTGGTTCTAAGATGAGGCTGTTGGCCCAAATAGTAGGAATTTTTTTTTTGGTAAGGAAAACCAGCAAGGCTTCCCACTCTCCTTTCTTAAATTTTCCTCTCTGCTTGTTGTCAGGAAGTGGAATCACGTGTGAAAAGAAATATATATGCCAGGACATTGTTTCAAGTTTCTGTACAGGGAATCAGTCTTGTCTTCTTTCTGGAAGAAATTTACTATTGGCTCAGCATCTTAGCCGATGTGTTACTGAGAACCATAACAAAAATTTTAGAATTCTGAAGAGTTTACTGTAAAATAAAAAGAGGAAAATTCTTTCTGTCTTTTGTGCTTGTGACGTGCTTTTTTTTCTTTAATGCACATGTTGGTGCACCATGTATGTGGCATGTATTTTCTACTTCAGTTCTTTTTTTTCTGGGGGAGTGAGAGAGGTTGTTTTCTTTTTAATCATTTCCCATCTGATTTAAATTTGAAGTAGTCATTCTGGTTTGGCTCACGTTTAAATTGTAGCAGGAAAAAATTGTGCAACTAGAATAAACTTCTCTTTAAACTCTTTTGCGCTAATGAACAGAATGTGATATAACTGCTGCTAACTCAGGCTGAAGCCTTTTTTCCTGGTCTTGAGTTACTTGGAATATATCTGTAATTCAGTGGTTTTCTGCCTTTGTATTCTCCTTGTGCTGAGCAGTAACAATATTTTCAAAATACTTAGTTTTGCTGCTCTGGGAATTGTAAAATAACTGTGGGTGTTCTTCAGGCTGTGTTTTTACAGAGGCAGAAGCAGAGAGGGGAAGTGGTTGTTGAGCTTCGCGATGTTCCAGACGCTGTCAGGAGGACTCACCTCGCTCCTGCCTGTGTCACTTCTTTACCCATTTTCCTTCCAGTTTTTCCCTTACCCTTTCCTTGTCCCTGCTGACCACTCAGGTGGCTTTTTATTGAATCTCCTCCCCCTGGGGTATATTTGGGGGATACCTACCCGGTACTGAGGGTGCGTCACGTGTAAAGCTGGGACACCCCTGGCATTATGAAAGTTTGTTTATTCCTACTCCACTTACTGTTATAAAAATACATACATGTTATTGTACGTCTTGCATCAAAGGCAGAAATTAAACGTCTCTCCTTTACCTGATATAATTTCACAGCAGTGGATTATTTAATCTAAGTGACTTCAGCAGTCTTTTCTAAATATATCAAGTGGGACCAGGTGCCTGATCTGCTTTAATACCATGTACCTTTTATTAAGGGTTGATCAGCTGCCATTTCCATTTATATTTCCTGATGTTCTTTCTTGATTCGAGGTTATTTTTAAGTCACCCAGGTCAGGAAGGATATGAGTGGGGTGGAGCGCTGAGGGAAGTGTGGGTAATTAATGGAAAACATATTTGAAAGTGAGTTTTGAGAGTTTCCAAAGAAGAGTATTCAAATGTAATTGATGCATTTGATTACAAACACTTATCAGATTCAGGCTGCTCCCTTTACCCTCTTAAAACCCGCTGAATCATGAACCCATCAAATTTATTATTACTGAGTAATATTTATATCATTAATGGTATCCAGTTCTGCCAGTATTTTGTGTAAAACCTGCAGCTTCTATTGTCGATTACTCATGTCGTGAAAATGTCGGTGTATGTTCATTTGCAGCTGTTATTTGGGAAACTGGATGTGATTAAATGTGCTTAAAGCACCAGCAGTTTCCATGAACTATTAGAGAAAAGCACAAGGCTGCTAAGGTAGAATTATGGAAAGTTTCAGCCTGGAATTATTGGCACACTTTCTTTTTTTCAACGTTGGGATTACAATGTGGCACAACAGAGTATGTCATAACATTGTTTCTTGGGTGGNTTTTTTTTTTTTTTTTTTTTTTTTTTTTTTTTTTTTTTTTTTTTAAGTAAGGGCTTAAAGGGGAACAACTAACTTAGTGAGATACTTGTAACTCATTTTGTCAGTGAGGGCCGACTAAGTTGTTGACAGTGTTTACATTGAATAAAAGCTGTCTCCTAGAATAAATTCTTATGGCCGTGGCTGTCAGTGGGCTACAATATCCTTTTGTACCAGCAAAGAATCTCAATACCTCTCCTGTTTTCCTTGTGTTAGGAAAATTAATCCACCAACACCAGAGGTTTATGTCCAAAACGGAGACAGAGGAGTCCTGTTACTTTATCGAATAAAGGGAGAGGCCATGGGGCATTCCCCTGGGGTCTCTCAAATTTCTGGAGGACAGAGCCTCCTTTTTATCCAACTTTCCCGACCGTATTTTCCCTCTCTCTTTCCCAATTGGCTAAGGTACTTGAGAGGTACAGACTTCCTGGCATGCCTAGTTTTTAAGATTCCCTTTTAATGTATACCCCCTTTTGCCCTTCTTAAAATTCCTATGGAATTGATGGTTCTCCTCTTTGTTTATTGGCAGTCCTAGGGTTTACTGATAAAGACACATCTCTCTTTCCATTCTTCAATCAGTGGAATCCTTCCCATTGTTTCTTTTATCCCTTAGTGCTAGTTTTTATCTACCAGCAGGCCCACAGTTTATTTGTAAAGACAAGTCCCTCATTCCTTTCACTCGTATGCCCCTTGTCCCGTGTCGGGTGGCTGGAAATGTGTGATCTCTCCCTGCATTATCGAAGTTAACGAAGTTCTCCTGCGCGGGCAGGAGGAGCTGCGGGTCTCGGTGCTGCGGCGGCGTTGGCCGCTCCTCCAGCTGCCCGGTCCCTCCGGGAGGGGAAACTCGGGGTGTCGCGGACCGCCCGCGGGGAGCGGGTCCGCGTGTGGGTCACAGCCCGCCAGCCCTGCGCCGCCCCGCTGTCCCCGTGCCTCTGCGCAGCCCCGAGCTCAGCCCGGGCTGCTGCCGGTGTTCGTGCCGCCAGAAGCGCCCCGAGCAGCAAACCTCTCCCAGCTTCGCAGTAGTAGCAGATCTATTCGGCAGGCTTGGGTGTGTTTAAACCCGTAGCAGCCATTTGGGTGCACAGAAAGGCTTAATCCATTTCAGTGCCCCCTGCTAAACGCTCAGGGAAGCTAAATTAGAAGATGCTGCTTGTGCAGCAGCTTGTGGAGGAGCCAGAGCTGTGTAGCTGTAGGCGTCGCAGAGCTGGGCATGCTTAGCTTGCCATACATAGACACAGGAAGGCACAGGAAGATACAGCAGACATTCCAGATTGGATTAAATGGAAGTGTTGGCACCTGTTAGCATAACAAACACGGAGCAGACAGCAAAAGTCCCTGTGATCAGTAACACGGAATATGCAATACGGGTTCAGGAGGATGGAGAGATGCACATTTTTGGTTGTTGATGTTGATACTGAAAACTGCTCTGAGGATGTCCTTAAGCTTAGCAGTTGAAATATTTGTTTTAAAAAACTTATGTTGGATTTTTCTCACATACTGCAGAAGCAACATTGGGTTACTTTTTGGAAACATTTGCTGATACTCACTTCAGGTTGTTTCTGGAGCTGGAACATGATGGGGTCCATACGTGAATTCAAGTGGTCTAAAAATGATATTTTTTATGTTATGAAATATTACATCAAATTTAATATATTCTTTGTTAGTAAATACTAAATTTATTAACTTTTAGAGCATGGCAGAGTATCCCAAAGCTTTGGAAAATTTACAAGTTAAGTTTCCAAAGTAAGCCTATTTAACCCTCTCTCATCACCTGGAAGGGCTCCTTCTGGCAGTCCTGAAGTGCACTTCCTAAATGTACTTAGTTAAATGTATTTTATGAGGTCTGCCTACATAACTCCTGTCATCAAGGTCTTCCAAATGTGGCAGGAATAATTCTTTCCTACTGTACTTGGCACCCGTCACACACTCAGTGTTGCCCTGTGTTTTTAAAATTTTTATGTAACTTCCATATCCCTAACACAAGCTGTCTTTTAAAAATAATGCTTGCACATCTCCTGTAGGGTTAGCCACATCACTAGCAGGCCAGAATTTCTGGTTTTCCAGAATCAGTTGACAGCCAGCAGGAATAACATCTTTGTTGTAAGTATATACTGTCATCTAATCTATTAAAAAAGGGTAAAAAACAAGCTATTGGAAACCAGCATTACAATTGGTCTCCTAGTCAGACACCCACACTCAGATCTGGAAACTGATGTCTGGTGCCTCGTTCGAGTTGTTCTGGTGGCTGCAGAACATGAGATCACTGACAATTACAGCGCGTTACCTCGCTCAGCAGTAAATCTCTGGGGCTCTGGTTTGCTGTGTCCCAGCGCTGCACCCTGGTCTGTGGGGAGGAGCTCTGCTGCCTTCTCTCAGTTCAGCGTGAGCCCTTGCTGTTTCCTTGGGGCAGCGCTGACATCCAGGACACTGAGGTACGAGCCTACAATTTATTTGAGAGCCTCAGTGTTTACTGAGGATGCCGTATGGCTGGAGACCTTTCGTTTAGGGCATTTCTGGGTTGAATAAGCGAAAGGGATTGCAGTGCTCCTGTAGTGATGCCATGCGTTGCAGCTTTTTGTTAGCAGAAAATGTTTGCCTCCTGACGTCCTGCCCTGACAGACAAGCGAGGCCGAAAATACCGGCAGAGCAGCTCGGCTGTGTTTGCACAGCTCCAGGCCAAGCACCCCTGCCTGGGTGAGGGCTGTGGTTCTGGTGGGGCACAGAGCACCCCTGAGAGAACTTTCAAGGACAGGGAGCACGAGACAACTTCTGCAGAGATGGCACAAGCACTCGGAGTGTCAGCCCTGAGCTGTAAGTCACACTTCATTACATGCCATCCATAATTGTTACGTAATTCATGCGAGACAATTCCAGCCTGGTTCTTGCAGCGGTAGCAGGAGTTGAGTGTGGATTATGTCAAAGCAAGCTTCAACCACCACAGACCAATGGTCAGATCTCCTCTCTCTCCTGGGCTCAGCAGCTGATGGCTGGGTAGATCTGTCCTCATGGGGATCGGAGATGCTTTCCTCACGTTCTGCTGTGGGCTTCAGCAGCTGGCAGCCCTCACACCCTGAGATAAACGTCACATCTTTGCATGAACTTGCAGTAAACAGTGATTTGTTTGTCCTGCCTTACACGCTGCCCCACTGTGGCTCCTCGTTGCCCAGGTTCCTCACTGCCCAGCCCAGGAGGGGCTCTGCTGCCCCGTGCTCAGGTGTGCCCGAGGCGCCGCAGGGCTGATGCCACCTGCCAGGGCAGCAGTGGCCACCCCGCGCCGAGGGCAGGACTGTGACACAGCGTCACCCCCTCGCCAGCCTCCGTTCTACACGCAGCTCGGCGTGGGGGTCAGGCCTGCGGTGACACAGGAAGCGGTTTTCCAGGGAATTTCACGAATTGCAGACATTGCACGTGGTGGAAATATGCTGGTTTTATAAGCAATTATTTTCCCAGAACGTGCCTTAAACATGCACAATAATTTCACAACAAAAAAGGATAGTAATTTTCAGGGGAAATCAGTTTCTTTGTGTATGTGTAGGAAACATTTAGCCTTTCTTTTACTTAAAAAAATGTTTGGGAAACTACGTGGTAGGAGCCTTCCTATTTAGCAGTGAGATCTTTCTTTTGTGGTTCAGGAAATTTTTACATTGGACTTCTGCCAAATTTTTTTGTATGCCTTAAATTTATGAAGTGTTTGGAATGGCCATCTATAATAGAAGTAAGCAAGGATATATTGGCAATGAATGACTTCCCAGGTGGTTAGTCACACAAAATCCAGTGATTGTTTGACTGCATTGCTACCTGAGCTAGAGCTAGCAGAAGTCAGGAAAAGGCTTGAGGTCACCTGGAGGCTGAGGATGGTGTCCATGGGAATAGGGCACTGGTTATGGGAAGTAAGGAAGAGCTTTTGGGACTGCACAGGACTTGCTGTGGGATGACTCCAGGAGGAGCCAGAGGCAGGGAAGGGGATGAGTACAGACGGAAAAATAATGGAATAAGGTAATTAAAGAGGCCAGTGTGTCCCATACATCTGCCTGTCAGGACCACAGTGCGTCCTGCTCTTGCCCTGAGCTCCATGCTGCAGGCATTGGTCAGCCCTGAGCATTGAGGTGTTGATTAAATCCCAGAAGGTGTTTCCTTGTGACAGCATGTGGTGAGCCCTCAAACTGCTGGCAGCACCCACTGGGACTTCTGAAGTTGGTATGTAGAGATGCAGAAAAAAGCATTTGGCAAGGTCCAAGGAGGAAAATGGCTATGAAGAGCTCTTTAAAAGTGTATCTGACTTGCACAATTCCCTGGAAAACCGCTTCCTGTGTCACCGCAGGCCTGACCCCCACGCCGAGCTGCGTGTAGAACGGAGGCTGGCGAGGGGGTGACGCTGTGTCACAGTCCTGCCCTCGGCGCGGGGTGGCCACTGCTGCCCTGGCAGGTGGCATCAGCCCTGCGGCGCCTCGGGCACACCTGAGCACGGGGCAGCAGAGCCCCGCCTGGGCTGGGCAGTGAGGAACCTGGGCACTGTGTAAGGTACTTCAGTAGCCTCCTCAGGACCAGATTGGTTTTGTTGTTGTTTCGATTGCGTGCTGTGAGAATTTTACGCTCTGCTCACCTGAAATGAGCTCTTTCCCACCCTGCCTTTGGTGTGAAGGTGAAGAGAGAAGGTTTTGCCCCATCACCATTACAAACTGTGCCTGTGGCCCATAAACAGTTTTTGTTTTCTTGAATTGTGGGAAGTTCTCGCATTATATTAACAATAAATTCCTAATACTTTTTGCATCTATAAAAATCTTCAAAAATGGATACTAATTATTTTTTTCCCAACTCTTTGTTTTCTTTTGTGAGTCTGCCTAATATGGAGCATATAGTACTTATTTTCTTTAATATTCAAGGATGGAAAAAAATTAGGATAGCAGACAGAAGATACAAAATTTCTATTCTTTAAGGTACCTGCATTGTAAGGATAACATGTTTGTTGATCTGTGCTGGCGTCTGGTTTATGCTTTGTGGTTTCTTTTTTTTTTTTTTCAGAGGTAATAGATAAAAACTTCAGTACATTGTAATGATGTGTTTTCTCTTCCTTGTACTGAATAAATAACACACAGGACACTAGAGACTCTGGGAGGTGAGGGCAGTGACCAGTGGGGGTGGAAGGTAGGAGGGGCTGAGCAAAAAGAACCATGAATTTCTGAAAGGACCTTCAGCATGTGGTGTGTTTTCAGTGTCTAGAAACTTGTCTGGGGGATGGTGCAGGAGGAAAAAGTGCTGGGAATAGTGGGTGATGGAGCTTGGAATTGCACCATTTTAACCTCAGCGGAATCAGTGTCAGACATGAAGGCCCAGAGTCCTCTGCCTTTAGGTGGAGCTTTGCCATTTATTTCCGTGATTACAAGGTTTCAGCATGGTGGTCCTAATTCAGCCAGCTAAATAAGAGAACACCACTGTCCTTAATTATTCTGGTGCTGTTGGATGAGTGGTCGACAGAGGCACGCTGCAAATCTTCATCCCAGCTCTCCATCCAGCAGTGTAAACAGCTGCCTTTGGATTACTGACCTTCTTAGCAGGACGTGGTGCTTTTCCTGTACACAAGCCCCAAATTGTGCTGGGGCATCTGTCGCCCTGTTACGCTGCAGAATCACCTGCAGCTGGTTCTGTTAGGACTCTGCTGCATAACCCCTTTAGCTGAATGCTGTTATCGCTGCACTGCTGTGTGCTTCGAAGAATGGTGAGCAGGTTGCTCCTCAGTGTCTCACATTTAAATGGTAGTCACTCAGCTGGAGCAATGGCATGGATCAGCACTTGTGGAAGTTTAAAGAATTATCTGATATAAATATTTACAAGAGATGGGTTTCCCTGGTAACTTGAAATATCTAAAAGGCAAACCTTTAAAAATGTAGAGAGCTGTGACACGTCTCTTAGTGTTAAGATTTGTTCAACTGTTCAAGATGCTGTTGTACTAGAAAATCATTTTTAAAAAAATGATCGAGGAGTAAATTTGGTTACTGGTACTGCAAGAAAAAATTAGGTTCATATCTCTTATGAAAAGAATAATCTCCTTGCAGCACTGATAGCGCAAGCAAAGCATTTGCCTGCTGTGTTTTGTAATAGCACACGCCTTCATTTAAAAATTATTGGAAAGAGAATAACTCTGGCATCTCAGTCACAGAGTAGCCACTGAAAGCAGCCACTGAAAGTTGTGTTTTCATGATTTTATGGCCCGTTTTTGGGAACACTCTGCTCTCTCCCCTGTTCTCTGGATCATTTAAGGAGTGGCAAGTGGCAGTGGCCACAGAGAGGATAACAGGTGGCTAATTTGAGCCAGGATAGCAGGACCTGTGACCACAGCTTGTGGCTACCTGTCACGCCCATGTGCTGTATTCTGTTTGTACACAAATTATTTTATAACACTGTTATGTATGTGGTTTTACTCAGCGGTTCTTGGGAGACAACTGCAGCTTGTGTTCACAGAACCAACAATGTTCTGGTGTAAAGAAAAGGTGTGGGAGGAGAATAAAAATGATCCCGTGGGTCTTGTCAACTGAGTTTAAAGTGGTTTTTGTGCTTTTCGATTGCACTTGGGGTTCTTTTGAGGTGGAGGATGAGAAAGAAGCCCTGACACATCACAGTGACACTGTAGCTCTCACTGGGTCTGCGCCCGGAGTTTGGGTTGAAGATTGGGATTGGTGATCTTGGGGGTCGTTCCCAGCCCTGTTGGTTCTGTGGCTCTCTGTGCTTCCCCCCTGCCTCCCCCACAGCAGCCAGGAGCTGATGCATAACTAGAGGTTTCATTCCCAAGTTGCCAGAATCAGAGCAGCACCTTTGCTTGGGGCCGGTTCTCTGTGGCTGGATCCCACAGAACCCCCCCACAAACTTCTTGATGGAAATTTGTCTGCATGTGATGACAGTGATGGGAATGTCACTTTGCAGCTAGCACTTAGCTGAACAGTATTCTTCCTCTTCTCCTTTTTCTCCCTTATTGCATCTGGCTACATCAGTTGTGTTTTTACAGCAGGCAGGCAAACTCATGTGCTTTTTATGCCTTTTTTTTACATGGAAATACAAAACTGTGGTGTTATAAGGCAGTATATTTCCCTGGTTGTGTTCAAAATGTGAATTGTGAAACTTCTTTCTTTAGTTATCAAAATCACTTCTGCATTGTTTTGTCTTTGGAAAAGATAATTTTAAGGGCTTGTCAGAGATTGCTTTGCGAGTTTCTTTTTCCTCTCCAGGAAACCTAAACGAGGTTATCTTTCTGACACCATGTCAGGCAGTAGGATGGCAATCTCCATAATTACTACAACTCCTGCAGTAGTAGTAGTAGTATCCCATTTTATGCAACTGATAGAACAAAGAAGTTTATTAATGTTTTACATTACAAAAGTTAGAGAGGAGGTGTCAGAAATAGAATTCTAAGAATGAAGGCAAGAAGTGGGGGAATCGAGGGAGGGTGTCCCTGCTTGCTGCTCTTCACCTTTTTGTCAGAGTTATTTTGCATGGAAAAAGGAGTTTCAAAAGACCTGAAAAAAAAGTCATTGAATTCACTACATTTTTTTTCCCATGTGTGGGAAAAACTTGGTGTGAGTTAGTAAATCAAAGTATCCACTCCCCGAGCCTGGCTTTGAACTGGAGGGCATTAAGAGTCACTGGTCTGCGTGCTGTGAGGGCTCAGAGAGCACAGGTGTGCTGCCTCTCACCTCCTCTGGGCCCCTTGGTGCTCCTGCCCGGCACAGAGCCCCACCTGGGGCGAGGACACCTGCTCAGGGCGGGACTGCATCGCTCTTAGGCACATACAGGCCCTTGTGGGACGGGCTGATCCGCCACAATTGGTACACTCAACACAAAGTGCTTTTTTGGGGCTTTGAGTTCGTGTTTCTAAACAATTCTTGATATGAAGAAGCATTTAAATTTCCTTTGGAATAGAAAGGTGTGGGGTTTTTAACCTGCTACCACCCCCAACCCCTCCCTTGCCCAACTCTGGTGTAAATCAAAGCAGAAGATTTCAGTATTTTTCCTCTTGTTAGAAATAGTCTTCATGAAAAGACGACTTAAGGAATATTTTATCTGCAGAAAAAAAAAAAGCAGGAAATTGATCGAGGCCTTTGACTGATCTGAAAGCTGTAGCTGAATTCCTGCTGTATTTTTTACATTATGCCCTGTTTGCCTGCTAATGCAGAAAATGATGTTCTTTATGGTTTCCCTTTCTTGTTATCAGCAGCAAAACTGGGAGGCTTTTCCGTCCTTACACACTGCTGTGTGTTTCTCTGCCTTTGAAAAGGGTAATATTCATGTGGGCTACAGAGCTCTGAGAAATGAGAGGATTGTGAGAAGAGAAATTGAATTTCTGACATAGTCTTCCCACAATACATTCCAGTGAGTTAAGAACAAAAAACAGCAGAAACCGTTTGTATTTAGATGCAGCTCTGAGTGATAAACTGCTTCTCAGACGTTCTGATGGAAACTGATGGCTTAAAGATGGGGTGTTTTTCTGTATTTAAGGAAAAAAAAGAGATCAGTTTTGGTTAAAATTAAAAGAAAAAAGAGGCAATGTACTTTGCTTGAGAGGAAGAGGGATTTTAGTTAAAACGGAGACTTTTATGTGCAAGTGGAAAAAAGAAATGTGAAGCAAATTGAATTTCAGTGTTTGGCATGTGAATACTTCTTTGATCATTCTGGCTTTACTATTACATGACATAAAATATGTGAATCTTTAGTAGAGTTTATTGAAACTCCAGTAGAAAGGCAGAAATCACAACTTCTAAAACTTGGTATTGGCAGCACTAAAGGAAAGGGCAGTAACATCCCCCAAAATAATTCTGTTTGGATCCGGGCTGAAGCTGGTTTTGCCACTCTGCTTCATTTGCTGTTCTAGATTTTTCAGCAATTTGTTGTGAAAAGCACTGTGAAACAAACATAGTGGAAAGGAGAGCTTTGCTTAAAAGTTTCTTTGATTGCATGGGAAGTTCAAGACTTAACGACCTGCAACTCTCAAATGCTGCTGTCAAACTGGCCAGAAATAGTAAATTTGGCCTTTTTCCTGCCACAAAGAAGAGATGAGGATGCTGTTCTGCACTACTCAAGCCAGGGCTTCACAGGATTTATTGTGGAAGAGCAACAATGGGATGCCTTTCCTGCTCAAAAATGTTGTCTCCCGGGAGCCCAAAACCTCAGTATTTATTCAGGTTAGCTTGAGAAAGCTCTTGCTGCTGGGGATATGTATTGACATAGAAAGCAAAATTTGAGGTTGCATAAGGAGGAGGAACATAAAATATTCTCTTTGTGGAAAACGAGCAGAAAATCTCATTGTTCTGCATACAATTTGCTCTCTTCTGCGAGAGTGAAAGTGATGCCTGTGCTTCTCTGCCCCCACTGTCTCACCCCTTCTGTAACTCTGTCCTCTCCAGAGTGGTGCTGCCTGCTTAGGGTTGCTCTTGGTTGCCACTGTCACCTGTGCCTTGCGGGGAGGTGACACCGGAGCAGTGTGTGCATGCTTCCAGCTTCCTAAAGGCCCTGTGTGTGCACAGCAGGGTCAGGCTCTGCCTGCCCCGACAGTGTGACAGCAGGGTGGCCAGAGAGCTGGCAGGAGCACGTCACTGAGCCTGGGGACACCCAGGGCCCTTGGACACCGAGCTCTGCTTTGCTCTGGTCAGCTCTGAAGTGGATTTGCACTGGAAGTGGCTGGTGTGCTGCAGGAAGTATTCCCGAAAATCTGTGGAAGAAAGTGGTGTTAATAACACCAATCAAACAGCATTGTTTAAATGCATGTGGTATGAAATGTGCCAGTGAGCTGCACAGCTGAGAGAGTCCAGCCCTGCTGCACTCCCCCGGTCCTCAGTGACAGAGCACAGCATGGCCTCAGAAGAGCTGGCAGTGACAAGTGCTGCTGTCACGCAGCAGCTGTGGAACATCTGGAAACCTCTGTCAGCAGAAGGGTGCTTCCAGAGATCAGGATTTCCTAACAGCACCAGAGTATGCTTGTTGGATGGAAAGGACGCTCACGCCTAGCGTCAATAAAGAGCTTCTTCAATTTCTATCATAAATCCTTCTGTAAATTCTGTGCAAGAAAAGAGCACCTCGTTGCTCGACACCCAGAAGTGCCACAGCTCCAGGGGGAAAGATTTGATGGAAGCGTAACCTCAGTTACTGGGTGTTGGAAAGGAGCTCAGCAATGGAGCTGGGAAGGGGCTGGAGCCCCAGAGAGGCTGAGGGAGCTGGGAAAGGGGCTCAGCCTGGAGAAAAGGAGGCTCAGGGGGGACCGTGAGGCTCTGCACAACGCCCTGACAGGAGGGGGCAGCCGGGGGGGATCTGGGATGTTCTCCCAGGGAACAGGGACAGGAGGAGAGGGAACGGCCCCAGGCTGGGCCAGGGGAGGCTCAGGGGGGACATTGGGGAAATTCCTTCCTGGAAAGGGCTGCCCAGCCCTGGCCCAGCTGCCCTGGGCTGTGGTGAGTCTCATCCCTGGGGGGATCTCAAAGCCCTGTGGATGTGGCACTTGGGGGCATGGGGCAGTGGTGGCCTTGGCGGTGCTGGGGAAGGGTTGGGCTCTGACCTTTGATGGCTTCTTTTGACCTAAACAATTCCAGGGTTCTGTGACTGTGATTCTGTAACTCCTTCTGGTCTATTTGGTTTGAGCCCCTTCGCCTCTTGCTCGGGGGTTCAGTGGAGGTGTTTGGAAGGGTCGCTCCGGGGTGTGAACAGTGGTCCAGCAAAATGTGTGCAATGAGTAAGAAAGGGGTTATACTTTCCACCATAAGTAATTTACCTCTTGTACAAACTTTGCTGTTTGATGAATGGTGTTGGAATGACAGGTGTGGCTAAACCCAGAGCATTCACAAGCAGGGGAACAGAAATCCAGGCATTCTCTAAAAGATGTGAAATGTTTCTATCCTGTTATCAGAGAATATGAGTAATTGTTGAATTACTTAAAAAGGGAACTTCAACACGTCCTTTGCTGTATCATGACACTAATTTGGGTGAATATTAGGTATATTGTCTCTGTGTTTAAAGTACTTCACGCTGAAAGACCTTCAAACGGAATAAAATTAAAAATCTCTGTTACTAATCTATTGAGTGTAGCACACTTACTGATTGGGGACATATTAGTAAAAACCTGAAAAGAAAACATGCTGTAATTCCAATTGGGTAAATTGTTGAAAATAAGTGTGTGCTTAAGTGAGTCTTTGACAGTAAATATTATAAAATGTGGATTCTATCTGTAAAGCTATTTATTTTCCAGCCTGAAGATAATTTTATTTGACATAAAACCTGAGCACATTTCAGCAACCTCCAGCCAAATTTTGAAAACTTAATTTTCAGCTCACAATTGGCATAGTGCAGCTCTGTTCCCACCCTTCATATAAAATGTTGGTGGCTGTGACACTTGTCTGTGTGAGACCTTTTTTTATATTTGCAAGGTGGAGTATTGGAGTATTTACTGTAACAGCACGTCCAAACAGTGTCAACAGCTAAGGAAATTTCAGAGAATCCTCGTACAAAACCAGGGATTGAAAATGGAGTCAGAAGTCCTGGGGATTAGGGAAGGATTGTCATACGATGGAAGCATCTTAATTGTTGCTTGGCCAAGGTGAGGTGCATTGGTTTGTGTTTGTTTGGGGGTTTTTGTTTTGTTTTGGGTTTTTTGGTTGTTAGTTTTGGTCGTTTGTTTGTTTTTTTCATTGCAAACTTGGAGAATTCAAAGGACAGTAGATTGAAGAATGTGTGCAGAAATGTGGCGGAAATTTCATCCAGATTTCCTGGTGGGTGAGACAGGACAGGACTCAGTCACTGTATGTGTGATGTCCTGAGGTGAGGTCCATGTTTTATCTCCCTGCACATCTGAGTGAACCCCATCTACTCAGGGGGTTGGTACAACAGTTCAGACCATCCCCTGGAGGTCTGGACTGTCCAAATGTGCTGAGAGAGGCATTACAGACTCCCTAAATGGGAAGTTTTCTACTCACAGTCCTTGGGGGCGAGGTTGGGAAGTGTAATTTTAATGAGGAACGTGTTTCTCTGGGAGTGGTGGTTAGGGGAGCTTTGTGTTCAGCTCTGTGTCATTCCCTGCCCTCCTGAGCTTGATCCAGGTGGGCTGACCAGCCAGTGCCCCCTTGCTGGACTCTGAGTAAGTGGAAGGTGGAGGTCGAGGCTTCTGGTGTTGCAATAACCTTCTCTTGCTGAAAACCAGAGTCTGTCCCTTTTCTTGCCAATTTTTTTACAAGGTTATAATGAGGCTCCGACCCCTCAGGGCTACTTAACCACAGAGTGTGGCTATCAGAGAGCGTGGTACCAACAAAAGGATGTTTTTCCATGCCATAAAATCATTGAGGTGTCATGAAAACCTTGTATTTGGCTCTTTGATTTTCCGTCAGAGCCGTGTCAGTCTCTGGTGCTGGTGTGTGACTGTACCAGTCTCGTCCCTCATCTCACAGAAATCTGCAGTTGCTTGAAATTTCAAGTGTTTGGTTTTTTTCTCTGAAAATGTTTATAGATAGAAATTATTATATATAACAGGGATGTAACAAGGTCTAAGATGTGCTGACTTCTTATTCTTGCCTCCCTATCGTGTGTTGGCTCACTTCAGGGAGAGAAGCTCTGTTTATAGCAATCTTGAGTTGAACTCTTTTACAGCAGATCTATATTTGGGCATCTTTGCACATATCCTTGTGTCTAAAATGGGCACCATAATTCTTACCTTGTAGAGGAGTTCGAAGATTACTTACTGTCTGTAAAGAGCTTTGAAAATGTCAAATCCTGTCTTTGCATATTTTCAGAATATAATTAGAAGACAGTCAATTAATCTACTTCCTGTAAATTAATACATCAGAATTGCTTGCTGTATAGAAATTGTTTGTGTGAATGCTTTGGGGTAGGTTTATTTTTTTTCCTTTTTATTTTTGGTACATGTGTGATGGTGCTTGCTGAGGAGCCCAGGCTTCACTCTCGCGGTGCGCAGCGTAGGGATGTGATCTTCAAAAACCAGGCTCTTCAAATAATTTCATTATTTACTTGCCTGCTCATTCTTTAAAATGAAGCTGCATGTTTTCAGAAGTGAGGGCAATTTATTACCTAGAACAATTTAACTTGGGCTCAGGAGGGTTTTTCATTACTTTCTATGTTAGGATTGATGAAGGAGGGTCTGTGTCTCATCTTGATCCTGTATGTTTGATGCAGGAGCTCTCTAGAGAGATTTTTCTGGTCCATATTACATAAGTAAACAGCATAGAAGGTTATAAATGTTCCTTCTGGCCTTTAGAGTCTGATCTTTTAATTAGAATACAGGGATGTGTTCTGCAGGGCAAACCAGCTGCTAAGGTTTGTGTCAGAAGTGGTGTGGAGGAGCTGTGCAGCGCTGTCAGGTTTCAAAGGAAAAGGCTGGAGAGCTCTGGCTGCTGTTTGGACAAGGAGGGGAAGGCTGCCAGTACACGGAGAAGGATTAAGGCTGTGACAACTGGTGAACAAATGAGACAGGGTAAAAAAAAAAAGAGCAAAACACAGAAAACTTTGAGTCCTGAAAAATATTTAACACTGCAACTGATTAAAGTACTCCCTTTAGTCTGTTCCTGTCTGTTTTCCCCATCTGTCCTTTCTGTGTTCATTTGAACATCACGTTTTTCTACTGATGCAGCTGCATTCCTGCTGATATTCCTGTATTTCTACTAATTTAGTTGTATTTCTACTAATCTAGTTGTATTGTGCTTAGTTATGTGGTAGGGCTGCAGTCTTGGTGCACTTCAGCTGTGCCATGCTTGAGGAGGGACCAAAACTTGGACTGACTTGACTGTTCATTCCTTCCAGTTTGGCCCAAATGGAATCTGCTGAGACCCTGAAATTGGGGCAGGGACGAGGAGTGAGGGGCTGTGCCCGCAGCCCACCTGCTGGGTTAGATCATCAGTAGAGAAAATGGGATTTCTGTGCTCCTTTTCTGTCATTTATACTGCAAACACTTCACTGCCGTGGTCCCCACAGGTACCTGCCCATTTGTTGAACTCTCCACAGGAACGGGTGTGTCCTGAAAATGCCTCAAATTACTGTTAAAACCAACATTTTCCAAGGAAGTGTTTTTTCCTTTGCCAGCATGAGGAATATATTACAAAGCAACCAAAGACTGGGAGGGCTCAGAGGCAGGAAGTGGTACCTAAATGCAGGTGTCTCATTGTTAAGTGTGAAGTGCAGCTGTGGGTGCTGTGTCCTTTTCCCAGGGCTTGGGAAGATCAGAGCCCTGGGAATGGGATCGAGGGCGTGCTGTGGTGAGCTGTGTGCACCATCGGGTCCTTGGAGCAGTTGTGTGTGTCTCCGGGCTTGGCAGGTTGGATCTGGCCCTGCTTTGTGGGAATTACTCTTCGCTTTTCAGGAATTCAGTCTGTAGAAGTATCCTCAGGGCACAGCTACTGCACCAGTCACCTGGGGAAATGAGATGCAGAGATGTGTCAGTGTCAGTCCCAGGAGCCCTGGTTCACGTGGGAGGGGAGGCAGCAGCGCTGGCAGGGCTGTGAGTGTTTACTAGTGACTGTGCTGTCATTGCAAGGCAGCTCTCAGGTCCCCGGGAAGCAAATGGCTTGTGGTTTCTGGCAGGAAATTCCCACCGGACTGTGCCAAATGCACTTTGAGATGAAGGTACTTGTGTTCAGTTTATTATTAGTGAATAATTTAGCTGCACTTACTTGTTGTACCCATTCCTGTAGGTTTTGCCTGTCAAAATTTCCTTTTATGTGGCAGAATTTTTCCCTGCTGATAAACTGCTGCTGAAGTGCAAATGGTCTGCATTGAAAATAGAGCAGATGGGGCCATATTAGCCCGATTCTCTCATCCATGAAAACAAATGCTATAACCATTGTAATTTGGTGTAATTTCAATGCAAGTCAACAAAGTTGCAGAGGAGTTTAGGTCCTCAGTGACCTTTGTGTATTCCTTGAGTTCTGTTTTGAATGCAAGTTGGGTACGGTGTTTTCTAATTGACAGAGTGAGAGTTTGTAGCACAGGGTGCATTTATGTGCAACCCCCCTAATTTGAAAACTGTTGACTGCATAATTACATGTAATTACCTCAGTTGTTCTTGGCCAGACAATATTTGCAGGATGGCTCAGGAAGACAGTTCACTGTCAGATGTCAGGATAGATTTTATGGAGCAGGTTAGCACCCGGTTAATTCAATATTGGTTGAAGAAAGGAGACATCAAGCCATCCCATCCCCCACCCAGCACCAGATATTTTGTTTTTGTCCTGTTTGAAGCCAAACCTGGAGCAGATACTACAGCCCATCTCTGAACCTCCTCAGTGTGGGAGATGCAAATCAGTATCTTCTAATGTGCTCTTGGCAGATAAAATCCCTATTCTCATTTACCTCTAGAATTCCTTTCTCTGTAGTTCTGTACAGTATCAGATGTCTGCATCAGGGATGATGAAGTAACAGTAAAATGATAATAAAGTCCCCTTAGTCCCCAGGTTTCACCAGAAAGAAACACAGCACCTGAAATACTCCAGTGTCTCTCTGCCAGGTTTGCAGATTACTTTTAAAAGAATCACAATCAAACCCAAAATCAGGAAGAAAAACCCCAGAAAACTTGTAAGAGCCAGCACTTCGTGAAGGTACCAGTGCATCTCGTTTATAATCAGGTGCAAAGCAATCTGAAGGCTTTAGAAGACTCTCATGCCACCAAGGGAAATCTTAATTAGCTCCTGTAGGACTTGGAGAAAGGCTTCATTGGGGTGGACCAAAGGTCCAACTGCTCTAATTACCTGTCCCACATGGTGGCCGTGAGGACATGCTGGGGGAGGCATCAATTTAACACTTCTTTTGCTTTTCCCTTCCCTCTCCTCTGAAATGATTTTCCAGTTATTTTCAGCTCCAGAACTGTTTGCATTCCAAATACGTGAGTTCTGTGTTTGCCAGCCCAGAAATTCTGTGCAGTGAGCTCTCTGCTCCCCTTGCACACCGCTGCCACTGCGTTTACCACTTGCTTTGTCAGAGCAACACCAGGCTATCACCAGCTCTGTGAAGAACCACGTTCTTCTGTTTGTTTTGAAGCTGTTTTCTCTGACCTTTGTTTAATAGATTTTTAATTGGAGAATGAACAGACCTGTGTAGCCCTATCCATCCACTTCGTACACCTCCTGGTCTTGCAGAGTCCTGTCGTATCCCCACAGCTGTTCCTTCCACAGAATTACAGAGCAGTTTGGTTGAAAGGGACCTTTTGGGGGTTTCCTAGTCCAACCCTCCCTGCAGTGAGCTGTGGCATCTTCAGCTTCATCAGGTGAGTCAGAGCCCCGTCCAGCCTGACCCTGAATGTCTCCAGGGATGGGGCATCCACCACCTCTTGAGCAGCCTGTGCCAGGGCCTCACCACCCTCCTGGTAAAATACTCCTTCCTTATATCCAGTCTAAATCTACTCTCTTTTAGTTTAAAAGCATCACCCCTTGTCCTTTCTTTGTACTGAGGAGTCCCAGATTAAGTTTTTACTTATCCAGCTGGGACATACTCAACCCTTTCCACAACAATTCTGTCTTCTTGTGAACCTTTCCCAGTTTATGTTGCCCTTTCTGCGCGAAAAGTCCAAAGGTAGCCTCAGTAATCAGGATGTTTCATAGTGTAACTTGTTCACTTTAGCCTTGTTCACTTTGTTCTGTTTCTTTCTCAGTCATCTCTGTACTCTGATTTGCTTCTTTTGGCATTGGGATGGTGTTTTCATGGAACTTTTCCTGGGATCGTGCACCTGAGTGCTGGTACCAAGCAAAAGTCCATCTTTCCACATCTGAAGCTCGGAATGTTTCTCCTCACTTGTGTCACTTTGCATTTTTGCACAGTTAATTCCATCTTCCATCTTGCTGTCCAGTAACTCAGGCCCGTTAAAGTTCTTAATAATATATTCTTATCATTACTGTCTCAAATAATTTACAAACTTTATCATCCTTTGTCATGCCTGTCCCAGTCCTCAACAGAATCCCTGAGGTAGTCCTTTGATGACTTTGTTCTGTTGTAAGAACTGACAGATGGTCCAATATTCCAGCTCTGCTTCCTAGCTTTTGACCGTTTTTTTTTCCCCTCTTTTTCCTTTTTTTTTCATTTGTGGAGTGACATTTTTAAGTCCTAGATGCTTAAGCATTTCCCTAAGTATCTGTCAAAATAATTTTGAAAACCTTTTTGTTGCAATGCAAGCACTTGTTGACCCTTCTGAGAGCTCCTGTGGGTTTACAGGAGATGCTATCCTTTTACAAAACCATCTGACTCTTCCCGAGTACATCCTGTTAGTTCTGATGTCCACTAATCCTGTTCTCATTACAGCTCCTACTAATTGGTGTGATACAAGCATGAAATGTGTTGGCTCGGTAGATCTCCCTGGAAATTTTAAAATGAATTCTCAGGCCTGTCATTACTCCGTTCTCATGCTAATTTAACAGCAACGGGCTGCAGATTTCCTGCCAATAGTGGTGGCACAGCAAGTCCCAGGATGGGGGAATCTTCCCTGGCAGAAGGGAACGCTTTCCTTCCCACCAGCATGCTGCTGACAGAACCGTGGAAAAACAGGATGGTTTGGGTGGAAGGGACGTTAAAGCCCATCCATCCCACCCCTGCCGTGGGCAGGGACACCTTCCACTGTCCCGGGGTGCTGCAGCCTGGCCTTGGGCACTGCCAGGGATCCAGGGGCAGCCACAGCTGCTCTGGGCACCCTGTGCCAGGGCCTGCCACCCTCACAGGGAAGGATTCCGTCCCCATACCCCATCTAATCCTCCTCTCCTTGAAACCATTCCTCCTGCTCCTGACACCACACGCTGTTATAAACAGTCTCTCTCCGTGAGTGCTGCCTTCTCCCCCAGAGGTGTCCCTGACCTCCACACCCTCATCCTTGTCCCCTTGTTCCCTTCTAGAGATGCTGCCTTATTCCCAACATTTTCCCCTCTTTTCCTTCCCTTTCCCCAGGATGTAAGAACTACAGAACCCACATTCTGTTTTGTGTTTGAGAAGCTGGGCAAAATACTGTCGGTAGAACGCATCTGAAAACTTCATGAGTTAATGTGTCCTTGGATAGCATAAGCTGCTTTGATTTAAACTGCAATTTTCTGCTTTTCCTTCTGGGATTACTGAGGAGTTTTCAGTTGCTGCAGTGATTGTTCTCTTTTGCTCAGTAATTTATTTGCATTTCAGGTTGCAGACGGGCTTCCAGATTCTGAAATGAAAATGCCTTTAGAAGTCAAGAACAATAAATATTTTTAGCTTGTCATGTTAAATTTTAATTAATCACCTCTGCCACCTTCTTCAGCATCAAAGGTTTGCAACATGCCCTTGCAAACAGGTAGTGAATATAAGCCTTAAATACACGGCAAATGATTAAGCTTCCTCATGCCTCACGTCGAAGACAGGCTTTTGTTAAGGCTCTTAAAGTTTTGGTAGCAGTCTTGGTACACAGACAAATTTTCCACCGTTGTTTTTCATCTCTAGTTCCCATTCTTATCAATATTGACTGCTGGAATTTTCTTTTTACCTTACTCTCAGTGTTCTGGGTTGAATTGTTAGACTGCAATAAATTGGTGAAAAATCAGGAAATATCACTTATCGAGATCATGGCACAACTAAGTCTTAAAACAATGATTTTATACATTATTATGAATTAGTTTTACGTTTAATAAGGAAAGCTTAGGGAAGAGCAGATCCTGGGCAGGTGTCTATTGCCACACCACACACACCATTTGCGAGCCCACAGCACAACACAATTTAGTGTCACCCTGGTGCCCCTTGGAACAGAATTTAGAGGTTGGCTCGCCCTCCTGAAGGGAGGGTGGGGTATCCAAAGCGCTGTTGACACTGGCAGTCATTGCCCCGGTGCGAGCTTTGCCTCCTGGACAGGCAAAGCTGACCAAATTTGCGAGGAGCTGAGGGCAGGAGCTCGCAGTGGAATTGCGGGGTGACATTCCCTGGGGTAGCAGCTCCTCTGCCTGTGGCAGGTACCAGCACCTCCGTGGGAATCCTCGTTCCTCCGGATCCCTCAGTGCTTCTCTCACGGGGGAGTTTGAGGCATCACCACTAATTGACATCAGTGGTCTTGAAGGTAGTATTTCTGTTACAGTGCACTTATCATTTGGGTTAATTTTTTTTTGTATAGTTTCTTTTTTTTAGGTTGGTTTTTGGATTTTGGCTTTTGCGGGGTTGTGTTGTGTGTGTGGTTTTTGGTTTTGTGTTGTGTTTTTTGTTGGTGAGAGTTTGTTTGATTTTTTTGTAATCAGAACAATGTTTTTTTTCCCCTCTGAAGGGGAAATGTTGGCAGCTGTGGAGGTTTGGCTGCCTGATTTGGGGCACTGCTGTCACGAGGGCAGTTTTACAAGGGCAGAGTTGTGTTGTGAGCTGCTGGGCAGCCCAGCTCTGGTGCAGGACTCCTTCACCCAGAGGCTGAGCCTGGCTCCAGTCTGGTCTCTGCAGCAGCACCCATCAGCTCCTTCTTGCTCCTTCCTCTGCGGGGAGAAGCTCTGGTTAGCCCCAGGAACGAGGAGTGACACACAGCAGTGCTCCTGATGTCCCTTGATCCTTTCCTTGGCTGTCACTCATGCCTTCGTACCTGTGCAAGGTGCCTGAAGCTTTCCCTCCTCTTTTTTCTCAAGCTTTACCTTGAGAAACTCTGCCAAATGTGGGTTTTTTTTCAAATGAAGCCTTGCCATTTCACAGGTGTGCACCTGAATGCTGAAAAGGCACCTTGAAATGAAATTACTGATTTTGTTTTATGTCAAAATAGAGATTGTTCATATTACCCTCTATGAGCCCAGAGGTTTTCAGAATAAACACAAACAACAAAATTGTCCAGCTGAGCTCGAAACCCAAGTGCCTTCCTGATATCCAACCGATGTGATAATGATGGTGATGAGGGTAGTTGATGTAAATATGTGCTACAGTGCTTAAATATTTACTGTTTTCCCTTGAGGAAGCGGATGGTGTGTATGCAGAAGGGTGTTTTTTACCTGTACTGTGCTGCAGTGATGTGCAAGCTGAACTGCTTAGCATTGAATGGCAGTGCTAAAATTATATTGTCTCTGTGTAATTATATATACAGGCCCACTCACATACATCATTTACTGGAGAATGTAATAGCGCATCACAGATTCCATCTTATTTTCTTGTAGTAAATTAGTTTTTTAAATGAACAGCATTTATTTCGAAAAGAGAATTCAAAGATGACTTTGAGGTTCTTTTTAGAGGCATGTTATGATATTTTTCTTGCACTTTGCTTGCTCTGGAGTTGATTATTTCTGGATAAATGAAATGAGAGTTGATGCTGATGCTTGAATGCAATATGCCTGTTTGAGGGGGTGACAGATGTAGGTGATTTCAAAACAAATGCCTGCTATAATTTAGCTTTAGTTGCCATTGGGTCCAGACCTACTGTGGCTGCCCTCTAAGTTAGTTTAAATGTATGCATTTTCTTGGTCTAACTGTGTTTCTAGCGTGCCTGTCGCTATGGTAACTGCACACCTCTGAGTTTAAATTCTGCGACATGAGATCACTGCAAGTCTTGCTTTAAAGAGGTCTGAGTTGCTGCACTTCAGAAGTAGGGAGGACTCTGATATTGTCTCTCCCTTTAACTTGAATCCCCACACAATGGGATTAAATCCAGTGCTTGTCTGCGCTTGTGCCTTTATTCTAATTTTATATGTAACAGCTTTATGAAACACAAATAACTCGTTACATAATATGCAGTGCTGAACAGTGTGATTTATCTTTAAATATGCTTTTTAAAATAGACTATTCCACTCTATAAACAGAGCACATTTGTGTGTAATCTTGCTGCACTTTTCACTGTGCTGTAGGTTATTTTCAACTGCACTGTATTGTTGTAAAAGTTTTTATCTTTCACTGCTATGGAGAATCCTATGGACCTGATTAAATGGTTTTTTTTTCTATTCGTCGCACTCAGATTTAAGTGATATGCTCTGTTGAAACCCCACAGGTTATAAGATTGCCCTTTTACTCATTTATTAATCCTCATTTGGACTCTGGAGTTGTTTTATTTATAAGCTTAACAGATCTGAGCCTGAACTTCCTTTAGTTAAATCCTGTGAAATGTGAATGCTGCCTCTGAACCGGCCTCATTTCTGTTGTGTTTATCTGCAATCCTACAGTTCTGGTGGTCTTCTGCATGAAAAATGTTTTGTATACATGTAGTGATGTTCAGCAAATTAATACAATGCACAAGTGAATAATTTCTCATGATGGAATACCTTTTTTGGTACTCGTGTTGCTCCAAAGGAAGCCAAGAGTACGAGTGCTCGAGTTTGGCTGTTAGAGCCTGGACAGGAATTTCTGTTCCCTGTGCACAGGTGCGGAGGTGGAAGAGGGCTGGGGGAGTTCTGGGCAATGAGGATGACGGAGTGATCCAGAGAAGCTCAGTTAGAATCACTCCTGAATGACCTCACACCCAAACCCAGATGTTTTTATGACCCTCACTGGTCCTGCTGCCTGTGAAACATCTGCTTTTCTAAAAGGTGTATTTAAGGCACCTGTGGAAATTAAAGGCGTATGTTTAGGTAGAATATTTTCTGACCTGTTTTCATCTGAGCTGGAAGAATTCTGTTTGCTGCCTGGCTGTAAGTTAGTACACAATCTATGCAAAATAAGGTTGTAAATACCTGTTGCTGTGAAATGGGAGCTAAGGTGGATACCTGGTGGCTCTTCCCTCCTCACTAGATAATACTGTTAATGCTACATTCCCAGAGGAGCAAAAACTTCCTGAAAGTTCTGTGGAACACACCTGGGCAACGCCCTTCATGCAAGAAATGCCAATGAGAGTATGACAGTTTTTGTGTGAACAGCATTTTCTTGTGCAAACAAAAGGTAGCTGCGATGCAGTTACGGGTGAGGTTGCTTGAGAGAGGGGCAGAAATGTTTTGGGAGTGTGATCAAAGAGAAGGGTCCCTGCTCTTCTGGGAAGGGGGGGAATAAGCTGGAGCCGGTGCACAATCTGCATTCTTTGGAGGAGGTGGTGGTGGTTCCAGGCTTGGTGCCCCATGCTGGCTTGTGAGAAAAGGTTTAGGTGAAAAAATGCGAGAGAAGATCTACAGACACCCCACTGTAGTTCTGTTATTGTACTTGGGTGTAGGAGCTCTTCAGGGAATTGTATTTTGTTGTCTTGTATGTGGAAGTTTAAGAACAATACCTTAGCAATAAGTACATGGAAGCTATTGCTTTGATACAGAGGGGAATATTTTCAGGGAAGTTTCCGCTTCAAGCCGTGTTTCACGACTGAAACGTAAAACGCATCTTTCTTGGGCTGGCAGCACTTTGCCCTGAGTATAGAAAGTCTTTTGGTGGGTTGTCTTTTGCTGGGTGGGAGGTTTTTTGTGTTTTGTATTTTTTGTTCAGTTGGTTTTTGTTTATTTTGAAATTTTACATGTATATTTTGTTTAAGAGTTTCTGAACCTTTTTTTTCCTTTGTTCTGATTTGCAGCATTACTTTACTGTTCTCTTTGGCCATGAGGGGCAGAAGCCACTGGAGCTGCGTTGTGAGGATGAGGTTGATGGAGATGAGTGGGTAGAAGCTATTCACCAAGCGAGGTATGAAACTCGATTTGTGACCCTCTCATCCATTTTATTACAGATAAATGGATAATACTTTGAAAATCTAAATCCACCTTCCAAACAGAAATAAATGTTAACATGTATTAGTTGTGTGTTGTTTGCAATACATGAGTATGTTATAGGAAAAAAACACCTTTAACATTCAATGCTTATTTCACTGTCTTTTGTCTTTCATAAGCAATTGTACTGCAGTTGAAGCTAGTTCAGTAAGAATATTATTATATTAGAGGCAAGCCCTAGGATTAGTCCTCTGTTAGAGACAAGCGTGTCATATGAATGAGGAAATTAATGATATGACAGATGAATAAATGAGTTTTTCCTTAAAAACTCTTATAGAGAAATAAATGTAAGAAAGAGGAGGCCATTAAGATGACGAAGTGTGACAAATAAAATTTTGACTTTGAAACAGAAGTTCTGTACCACAGTTTTGTGAAAAGGGACGCGGTAGGACCTTGAGTAATCTGTGCCTGAGGAGAGGTCTGAGTGGCGAGTGGTCGTGGCTTAGGTGTAATCTAAATGAAAATCAGCTCAGTGAGGGCTTGAGGAATGGTGTGCGGAGGCAAAGCCGCTGCTGAGATGCACTTTCTGCAGCCTCCTCCCATCCACACTCACCTCAGCTAATCTGCAGTGCCATGGTAACGCACAAGGAACCAGGCAGCTCCCGAATTGCTTAGGACATGAGCCATGTAAACAGAAGTGATTCTGCTTTAGAACTAAAATTGAACACGAGCAGCCAGTAGTTTTTAGTTTAGAGGCTGTGAAATGAGGCGCTGGGGCTGCAGGCCCTGTGCTGGCTGGTTATCCCGCCGTGGGACCTGCGAGCTCCCGGTGGTGCTGGTACCTGCTGAGCTGGAACCTGCCGGTTCCTGTCCTCTCGGGAGAGCCCCTGCTGCGCGGGCAGTGCTGGAGCGCTCCTTGCTGCTACCCTGGGGCCGTAATTCCGTGCCTTGGGGGCCCTGGGTGACAGCCACAGCCCTGGGCTGCTGCGGGGGAGCAGAGCAGGGACCCCCTGTCCCGGGCCTGGCACGCTTCCTCTGTGGAGCAGGTGAGAGAGGAAGGGAGCAGGGCGTCCTGCCTCCTGCTAGGGGCCTTCAGGGACAGCGGCGTCCAGGGCTTCCATCTTCGCTGCACGAGTTTGGTTTTGCCACAGCCTTTCCCTGGCAGGAGGGGACAGCCGTGGCGGTCGGGCTCTGCTCCCAGGGAACAGGGACAGGAGGAGAGGGAACGGCCTCAGGCTGGGCCAGGGCAGGCTCAGGGTGGACACCAGCAGGAATTTCCCCATGGAAAGGGTGCTCAGGCCTTGGCAGGGGCTGCCCAGGGAGGTTAGGAGTGCCCATCCCTGGAGGTGTCACCTGGACGTGGCACTCAGAGCTCTGGTCTGGGGACTCGGTGGGGATCAGGCCCAGCTTGGCCGCAATGGTCTGGGAAGGATATCCCAGCCTCAGTGATCCTGGGATTCTTGTCCATTGCCTGGTGTAAAAGGCGTGCAAGCAAGAAGAGCTTCGTAACACAAGGTAGATTTTTTTCTCCTGGTAATTCAGTCTGTAAATTTGTCACATGTGAATTTTCAAGGTAGAAGCTGACAAAATCAAGGCAACAATTAACAATACACAGCTGAAAATACTGAGAGGTTGGGAAGAAGTTGGTTGTGACATTCAGGGTCAGGGTGGTTCACTTTTGACTCCACCAGGAAGTTGTAATTTCAGCCTTCAGAGGACAGCTGGGTCTCTGAGGTAACTAAGATCAGTATTTTTGTCTCCATCCCTTTTGCTATTTGACTTTTTCCCCTTTATTTGGGCCTATCTCCTGATGATACTGAACTATGGACAGCTTTGTGAGGGACACCTTTGTCATGGTCCTTTGTCACTGGGGGATTTTCTTAATCACCTTTTCCGCACAGATATCTAAATTTCTTGGGGAAGTTTCCCAGGGATATGGAAATGGCTTTCTTGTGTTTTCTTGAACAAAATTCCAACAAGAGCCAAAAAACATTGTAAAATGTAGTTGGCAAGGATGGAGTGTTATTCCGTGTTGTGGGTTACCTCCTTGCCCTGATGATTTTCTACTCCACTGGAGGCTGCTTTTGTTTGCTTTGCGTTGTGTCGAGCAGAACAACCTGGAGTTTCTAGTTACTAAACCATTGGCTCTTTTGCTGAAGATACATAAAAAGACGCTGAAGTAATAGTTTTAGACTATTGTATACGAATTTTCTTGCCAACTTAATTGAACAAAACAGCACAGATTTTCTTTAGTGATTGAATTTTGCCCGCATCAAGATCTAGACCTTTCTCCCTGAGTTTATCTGTATTTTTGACAAATCGGAGAAGTTTTGGCAACTTCCTGCATGTCACTGTTGATGTGAGCCTAACCTAAGGTTTTTCTTAGGAATTGGTGAATGACATTTTATATAGTACTTTAAAGATACTTTTTTGTACTATCTCAGGTGTCTTAGTTACAAATTGTGGGAGGCACTGAGAAGATTTCCGCTGCTCTTGTGTTGAAAACCGACCTTGGGAACATCTTGCTCCTTGTGAATATGCTGGCATTTGAGAAAAGGAAATATTTAATTGCTTTCCAGAGGGCCTTATCCTCATGAGGAGCTGTGGTAATCCATGTGTTAGCTGAGACAATGCAATTGAGGTAGTTGAGGTTTTTTGTTTTCTAAGGTTGACAATATAGAAAATCTAATTTTGGACTGCTTGTCATGATTTTTTTTCTTCCTTTTTTTGCCAAGTACATGTTTGTAGCCATCAAAATTTCTTCCATGTTTTATTTACTTTGTAAGTTATAAACAGAGTGTTGAAAAAAGGATGCTCCAATCTCAGTGCACCCCATGGTCCACCCTGGATAAATAAGTATTTTATCTGGATGCTGGTATATAATTAAAGGACTTTTTCTGCTGTTATGTTGTCCATTGTTTCTGTCAACAGTGCCCTCTCCTCACACGGGGGATTGTTTGCCTTTTGAGCTGGAACTGGGATATTTAATCCAGTATATTTTAATGGGGCCTTATTATCAGTTCCACATCTGTACTTACTTTTCTTCTCCTTCCAATTTATTTGAATTTTCAGTATTTTGGTTTCTCAATAATATCCAGGGTGGCAGAGCATGGTTTTCATCTTCTGAGCTCCATTTTTGGGCAGGAGGATTTATTCCTGGCAAATCCTAATTCCTCTGTCAGTGACTGCATCTGGAAGTCCTGTTTTTGGCTCTGTTCCAGAACTTGTTCTCTTATGAAAAAATCTGTTTCACCCTCAATACACTGAGGTATACTTATCACTCTCTCTGAAAAATTCTTCTATGTTTAAAGGCTTTTTTGCATTTAGCTCAAAAACTTTTATGCTTGTTTTTTTCATATCAATGTGATATTAATAAAATTTATTTGATTCTCTACTTTAACGTATTCCAAAGTCTTAAATTTACCAGGTGTGGGAATGAAAACCCTTCTTTCATGCAGCCACAAGTGTGAACTTAATTGGGAAACTGATTTGAAAAGGAATTATGCTTTGTTAATTTATTGCCAGCTTAGTTTTAATCCATCTGATTCCTCCAGGTCTGCTCACTGCACAGGTGATGTGGGAGAAGAGCAGGGAGGAAAATGGGAATGCTTCTTTCATCTGGGTCACTGTGCAAAATGTATGAGGAGCTGCTGCCCTCTAACTGGCAATTTAAAATTAAAAACAAACAGAAACAAAAAGGCTGTCTCTCAGATTTGTAGAGACAAAACACTTTCCTGTGTGTTTTACACAGTATTTTGCAGGTGGTTGTAAGCTCGGTGTGGCAGCTTGGAGCTGCCTTGTACCGATGCCTTGCTGTCAGTGGAACTTTATCAGCTGGGGCCTGGTGCTTTAATAACCAGGACTTTGTGGTTTCTGGTGGGCTGGTGGTGAGGCAGAGGGGCACATCCAGAACACAGACGCATATGGGCCCTCCAGGACACGGCTGAGCCGTGCGGGCTGTGCAGGAGCTGCTCCTGGATCCCGCGTCCCCGGTGCCGCCAGTGCCCGTGCTGCTCTCGCTCCGGCAGGGCACACGCAGCTCTGAGAAGCCGTTTCTCAGCCAGCCACCCGACCTCTCGGAGTTCCCAGGAGCAGGGTGGGCTCTCTGGTGCCCTGCAGCATCTGGATCACGGAGCCTCTGTAGATCCAGCCCGGCCTCGGTGCATCCCCAGCGCGTGGCTCGCCCGGCTCGCCTGTGGCTGGTGGTCACACACGGGGCCAGGCTGACACCTGTCACCACGCCAGTGTGTCACTGGCACTGCAGGGACCTGCGGCCTCTTGCTCCCAGCTCCAGAAAGCGGCACTGAGATTTCCCTGGCTCATAGATGGAGTCCCCTCGCCTAGGAAAGGAGTGAGAAGTGGGGTTTGATGAGAAGGCAGGATGGGTAGTGGTGATGATGTGCAGATCATGGCCAGGCAAGTGTATTGATCAGTCTGGTTACATGTGATTCTTTATTCCCTTTTATCCCCTTATCTCTGTGTTTTCCAAAGCTTGCTGCTCGTTAGACCTCTTCCATGCCTTCCTTTCCCTGCCTTTGGTTCCTGCACTTCCATAACAAGCCTTGTACAATTCCAAAATGCTGTTCCCTGTAACCCATAGAAAGTTTCACAGCCCTGTGGCTGGTGGCTCTTCTCAGCCTAAGACAAGATGTGGAGAGCCTTTCCATGGTTTCTGTGCACTCCTCATGGCAGCCTTTCATGAGCTTCCCTTTTAAAGAGGGCTTATGAAAAAGAGGGAGAATGATATTTTACATGGGCAGATAGCAAGAGGTGCAGTAGCTGTGGCTGCCCCTGGATCCCTGGCAGAGTCCAAGGCCAGGTTGGACAGGGCTTGGAGCAGCCTGGGACAGTGGAAGGTGTCCCTGCCATGGCAGGAGTAGCACTGGGTCATCTTTAAGGTCCCTTCCAACCCAACCCATGCCATGATTCTGTGATTCGTGGCTGCTCATGCTTTGAGCTCCGTCTCACTTTTGCACAATGGGGTGATGTACCATTCTCCTCCAATTTGCGGATGAATTCCTATGGTCAGATTTTCCTGGCTGGAGTGCCAGGACGCTGGGAACAGCTGGTTTTGGTGTGAGTCGTGAGTCTGATGGGCGACACATGGGCTGATGAGAAGTGCTTTCAGCACAGGTTCCATCCCACACGAGAGGGTGGCATTCCTCCCCTAACACCCGTGCTCCTGAGTGAGCCATTCCCCACGGGCATAGTTTGGGTGCTCTGGTTGTTGGGTCCACTCTTCCAAAGGCTCTGTCTTCCAGCTGGTATTTCCCCCTCTCAGTTAGAAGGATCGTGTAGTAAAAATCCTTTGGGGTGTGGAGTTCCCATGGTTCCCCGTGGCTCTGGCAGGCATGAGGATCCCTCGGAACCCTGGATCACACTCCGAGGCACCTTGCTTAGCATAACAGGGATGGATTGGTTATGTTCCTGCTGCAGCTTTTACTGTTCCCACCCTGCTGTGGCTGTGACTGTGCCATCAGGCTTTAAAGCCTGCCTGGAGGCTGTTTCTCCTCTGTTAAAGAGTCCTACAGCTGCTTGAGCAGGGTGTGGGGACAGATGCTGGCAATTTCTTCTGCCTTCCAGGCAGCCAGAGCCTGGTTCTCATAACGAGTGAATTAGGTGTGCATTCTGCTTTTCAGGAGGGTGATTTGATGTGGCCAGGCCCAACGCCTGGTGCTCCCAGCAGCCTGAGCAGCTTTAGTTGAATTAGCATGGAGTGCTCCAATGAACCATTACTCTGCTCTCAGTTTAGGACAAAACTCAAAAATGTTTGCTGTAGCACTACTGGAACTTCTATCCCGGCTTGCTGCCAGAGCAAGGAGACTTTAATAATGAGGTTACAGTTAAACTTTCTCCAGTTTTCCTACATCTTCTGAGCATGTCAGCCTGAATGGCACAGCAGTTTTTTATTTGTTTCTTCCTCTCTCCGTGTGGTAGGTGGTGTTCAATTTCAGAGCTTCTTGAAGTACCTGGTTTGGGCCCTGTCTGTACAGATGATGATAGTAGATAGGTTCACCCTCAGCTTTCAGGATGTTTTATCTCTACTACACATTACAGAATTGCTTCCCTCATTAAAATATTAACACAAATTCATATAAGCTGTGCTTTGCAGCAGTTGTTTCTTTCTATTAAACGATACCCGAGACAGAAAACCAGATCTAGGCTGGCTGCTTACAAGTTGTTTTATATATATTTTTTGTGTTCCTTTGACATCTGAACGTTTTGGTACAATTTTCTCTGACAAGGATTAT
This sequence comes from Callaeas wilsoni, assembly GCA_013398955.1. Taxonomy (NCBI): domain Eukaryota; kingdom Metazoa; phylum Chordata; class Aves; order Passeriformes; family Callaeidae; genus Callaeas; species Callaeas wilsoni. The sequence goes on along the minus strand of VWPU01004268.1, from coordinate 22,968 downwards.
TTATACGTGTGTGTTCATGTCAGTGTCAAACCCTGTCCTCTTGTAAGGCTCCTGGGATTACTCTGGATATCCAGGTTAACACATTTGGACATGCTGATCTCTACTCAGGCGTGCAGAGAGATGGATGCAAAGGGCTGTTGGAAGTGCGTGAAGTTTATTCCAAAAACCTCTGATTTTTTCCTTCCCAGCAGTAGTTTTGAGAAGGAAAATGGATTTAGCCTATTACAAGTTAGTGTAGGTGTACACAGGCTTTTCTAATTAACTCTTCTTTGTACTGCTAATTATGGAAGTGAAGGAGATGTTGTTTGGTTTCCAGGCTGAGCCTGACATTTTAGACAGCCAAAGCCACCTCGCTGAATTGCTCTGAGGGCATCTCAAAGAACAAAAACTTCAGTCTTCCAGAGCAAAGTTTCTGGTTTCCCAGTAAAACAAAGCTGTGGAAGTCCAGCTTAAAGCATTTAAAGAATCCAAAAAAATAAACATAAATTTTCTTCCTCTAAAGGAGGAAACAAAGCAGTGAAAGAAAAGCACTGTAAATAACGATGTCTTGGCTCCTAAGTCAGCAGTTCATCCTTTTTGAGTCTATGTCCTGCTGTTTCCCTACTGTTTTCCTCAGTTTGAATAAAACCAAAGTGAAACCCGTCAAATTCTGTATTGGAAGCAATTGGTTGCAAAACTTTAAGAACATCTTGAAAAGGATAAATAGAAAAACAGGGCTTTTTAGGTAGGAAAGACTATTTATATTAAATGTAAATAAAAGCATTTTATTACGTATGTTACATATATTTTTATCTTAATACCATTGTAAAACAATTAGTGCTAATTGTGCTTTTAACTCAGACACTTTTTAGAATGTACAAATGCCTTTTTAGCATGCAAAGAGATGAGGTACTCTGGCTTCTGAAAAAAACTCCAGAATTTTTTCAAAACTAAACAAATTAATACTGAAAAATTTTGAAGAACTAATCTCGTACTTCATTGCTGTTTCTTGCACAGATGAGTGATAAGTGGATTGCTTCATGACAGATTCATTTATGTATGTTTTTTACTTCTTGGAAGAGGTACCCTGACCTTCCTTTTTCCAATGTATTGTTTACTTCTGCAGTAGTCAAAATATAAGAGTATATGTAATAGAATTAAATTAACTTCTTATTCTTTTTATAATCTGTACAAGGAGGAAAATCTTTTACTTTATAGTACCTGTGGGAACTTATTCTAATTATTTCAAATCCAAGCTTGTTTTCCAGGCTAGGTGTTGAATTCAGTAGCTGTGCTTAATACTGGCCCCCTCCAGTGTGTAAGTGCACTAACACTGATTGAAATACAAGTAAATATTTACAGAAAAACCACACTATAGAGGATGCGCATTATTGCAGTTTTAAGAGCCTCACAGTATTTAGCAGCAAATGTTCATTGTTTTATGAGTGCTCTAACAAGCTGGAAGAAATTTAAAAGGAAGATATTTGCAGTCCAGAAATTCCTTCCGTAGAATCCTGTGCTCAAACTCAACAGTGGAAAAAGACATGATAGAAAATAGTGAGGGATCCCTTGTCAAAGATTTAGGGCCTCCATTCTGCTGTGTTCTGTTTGGTCTTTACCTTGTAAATTTATGTAACTCTTAGAGGAACAACCTTGCTGGAACCTGGGGTAAGAGGCAGCAAAGTGTGTGTTGATTTTGGTGCCTCAGGGTCGGTGTGGGGAAGATGCTGCACAGGGAGAAACTGATTTCTCCTCTACCTGAGGCTGAGAAGCATTTCTGACATGGTGCTCTGATTGTGGAATCTAATTGCACTAGGGATGTTGTCCCTTTTCAGGAAAAAGCTGCCCAAGAGCTAAAAGAGAGACTGATCCCATCGTTCCTGGTACTGACTAGATTAAAGGCATTTGCATCAGTAATCTTAAAATGGCCTAAAGAATGAAACATGTGTTAGCACACTAAAATGACAGTTCTGATGGGAATTCTTCCATAAGGAGATCTGGCAGATGGAGAGAAATAGTTCTGATGAAGTGCTACATGCTCCCCCAAGTCCTCCCAAAAGATGGGAAAAAAATCAAGACCTTAAAATAAATAAAACAAATTTGATTTATACAATTCTTGGGTTTAGCGTGAGAAGTAGAAGCTCATAAAAAGTGCATTTATCTTGCTGTCAGTAACTGGATACTGTGAAACTAGGTGCTGTAGCACCTGTGTCTAAAAAAGGATATTAAACTCTCTCAGTTTGGATGATTGGGGGGTTATGATTTGGGTGGTTTATGATCAAGCTGCACACCATAGCTCAAGCCAAACGAACATGGCTTTGCAGGCTTCTTGCCACTGGGGCCGTTTGTCTGTCCCTGTCTCATAAGGGGGGGTGAAGACCAAAATCTGGGTGTTTTTACTGACCTGAGCCTTCCCTGGCAGCTACTCAGACATCCTGATAGAGCGGGAGGTGCTGATGCAGAAGTACATCCACCTGGTGCAGATCGTGGAGACCGAGAAGGTGGCGGCCAACCAGCTCAGGCACCAGCTGGAGGACCAGGACACGGAGATCGAGAGGCTGAAGTCGGAGGTGTGTCCCACCCCCCAGGCAATCACTGGTGGCAGCATTCTGCTGGGGGCATTGCACTGCTACTCAGCATTTCTGTAGTATTTTGTGAAAACGGCAGAACCCAGCGAGGGTAATAGGTAATGGTCCCCCAGTGACTCCTGGGATAAATAATTTTCTTAGAAATATTTGGACCTGTTAGGCTGACTGGATTATTTTCCTGTCAGAGGGTTTAAGATGACACGCTGCTTTGCAGAATGGGTGCCACCGATGGCATGATTTCCTCCCTGCCTTCGGGTTTGAGTTTGATCCCAGCACGGGCCTGTGGCTGTGATGGTGTTAAGAGCTGTTCCCGACTGCTCTGATTCACGGGATGCTGTTAAAAACCTTGTTTCAGTCCTGGGCTGAGAAAGCCCAAAAGGCACAGCTGTTTTTGGGGGAGAATCTGCTCGTTCCAGGTGCCCTTTCCAACTGGACAGAGGCCTGTGATGGCCTGAGGAGGTGTCCCAGTCCCTGTCACCAGAGCTGTGCTTGTCATTCTGTGCCCCTTCCATAGGCTGGGGGAAGGGGAAATTGTTGTTCTGTTAGCTCTCCAGCTAAGGCTTTCATTAACTCGAGGAAGCACTTAATGAACGTTTGGTTTTGTCAGATTGTAGCTCTGAATAAAACAAAGGAAAAAATGCGACCTTATCAAGGCAACCAGGAAGATGAAGATCCAGATATTAAAAAAATTAAGAAGGTAAACATGAAGTCTTTTGTGCTTAAAGGGAAAAGGGTGGGATGAGGGGCATACTTCCACATTTTAGTCTGAATAGTTTTATTTTTTTTATTTTCAAGTACAGTCAAATAGAAAGTCTTCTTTTGCCCTGACCCTACTTAAACCTCTTTAATTATATATATTTTAGTGCTGCATTTTATTCCATGATGTATTTGCATAAAATCCTTTATGGAATGTGTCTAGTCTTCTTCTGGGGTGTGCAGTCTGAGCCAGGGTCAGCACTGAGCTGGTAACTTGCTGTGAGTTTTCCTTTTTGTATAGATTAACCATTGTCACAGAAGTCGCAAATGTGCCTTTTAATTGCAAGAGAGCTTTGAATCTGTTTGTAATTGACTGTGTTCTGCATCTTGGTAATTTTGGCAATAGAGCCCCTTTTATTTCCAAGTTATTTTTTTGGAGTAAACTGATACCAGTGAAATTTTGCACTTCTCTTTCAAGATGAATGATCTTCACATCAAGATTGGGGCACAGACTTAATGAAATTTCCTGTGACCAGATGTAGACCTCTTCTGTAATCTTTAATCCACTTGCAACTTCAACAAATATTGTGCTTAGTTAGAATTTTCCATGACACAGAGGTGCTTTTTAAGAATGCCAAAAATGTGAATAACGTTTGTTGCCTTGGTGTCTGATACCAAGCAATATATTGATGCACAGCTTTAAATACACGTGCCAGGTGTTACCTGTTCAAAGGGGAAAGCAAACTGATTTTAAAAAATCATTCAGGAGTTCTGCCAGTAATGCTGTTGAGTCTGTGCTGGAAAGTGTTAGCTGGAGGTACTGCAGGATACCTTTGGGGTGTAGGAGAGATGTGTAAGGGGAGGCAGGAGGAGCTGCTCGCCCTCCTTGTGCTGATGAGAGGGGACTGCACTCGAGCTTGCAGTGAGAGGTTCCCTTACATGTATGCCATGTCTTTACAGTCTGTTTCCTGGCAACAATTACGACCCCTGACAAATAGAAATGTAAAAAAAAAATTTAATTACAGAACAATTATATATCAGTAAGGGAACATTTTTATTTTTGAGCAAAGACTTTTAATTTTGAGGGTTATTTCTACAGTGAAGAGCTTATGATAAGTCATGTAACGTGCTTTTTTTCTTATTTTCTTTTTCTGCATGATCCTTTTTTAGGTTCAGAGCTTTATGCGGGGCTGGTTATGCAGAAGAAAATGGAAAACTATTGTCCAAGATTATATTTGTTCTCCTCATGCAGAGAGCATGAGGAAGAGGAACCAGATAGTTTTCAACATGGTGGAGGCCGAGTCTGAGTATGTGCACCAGCTTTATGTCCTGGTGAACTGCTTCCTGCGGCCCCTGAGGATGGCAGCGAGCTCCAAGAAGCCACCCATCAGTCACGACGACGTCAGTAGCATTTTCCTCAACAGGTATGGGGGGGTTTTTTTGTTTTTGTTTTTGTTTTTTTTTTTGTTTTTTTTTTTTGGTTTTGTTTTTTTTTTTGGTTTGTTTTGAGAGGTTTTTGTGGCTTTTTATTTAGGGTTTTTTTGTGCGTTTCCCTGACTGCTTCTCCCCGTTCTGGTTCAGCTGGCGGCGGAGAGGCCTGGCCCTGGTTTTGGCTCGGGTGCAGGTGGTGTCACTGAGCCAGACCACGCTTCCAGGGCTGAAAGGCAAAGGTGCTGCAGGTGATGCTGTTGGAAACCAGCGCCACCTCTTTACCTTCCTACGTTCTGTGTCTTCCTCTACGAGAGGAAAAAAAAGGACAGATGGTGCCTCTTGGGGCAGTTCTCATAATTTTCTGTCACCTTTCCTGTTTCTCTTTTCTCTTAAGAGAGCAAAACTGGACTTAGTGGCCTCATATGATCCCGATAAGACCCTGAGGATGAGTATGTCAAAGCTTCTATTTTTTTGTTGTGCTGCCTAAGGAGTCTCCTTCCCTCTCACTTGTCTTTTCGTATCCTGGAAAAAAGGAATTGTTCTTCCATTAGGCATCCGAGTACTGCTGTAATGAGCATGTTCAAGTAACCCAGGAGGCATCTAACATTAGATACAGGATTGGGACTGCATCCAAGCCTGCCCCAAACTTCTGAGAAACAGAATATATTCCTTTAGTCATGAGGCAGGTTTCCTTTCCCTTGTTGGAATATGAGTACAATGTTAGAATATTTCTACACCGAATACTACATGTTTTTTTAGAAGCACTGAGCTAGTATTTTTAAACAATGCAATAAAAGGAAGCATTTATTTCCATAACAATAACTGTCTTCTTTTTTTTTCTAGCAAAGTGCAAAAGAGGAAGAGATGTTTCTCTGTGATTTACTAATCAGAAAATAAAACCCGAATTGTGTTTTTGTTTGTTTAAATACTTGTTTTTCAGTGAAACAATCATGTTTCTTCATGAGATATTTCACCAGGGCTTAAAAGCAAGAATAGCTAACTGGCCTACCTTAATTCTAGGTAAGTTACTTTATTTTCTGTAGGGATGTAAGTTTCATATTTAGTTTTTAAAATTCAGTAGTTTTTTTTTTTTTTTTTAAAGACATGACTTTTTAAAAGTCCTTTTTGAGGGGAATGCATTTGGAGAATTAAACCCACCAGATCAGATGTAGTGGGAGTCCCATGTGGGCAGTAATGGTTTGTATGTGAGAATTCCTTTGCCCTAAGCATTGATTAGGCTTGTATTTTTGGTGATACTGACTATTAGATACACAGATCAACCATCACTGGGCAGGAGAAAGAGCTATGCTTAATGTTTCTAAATTGTCAGAGTATTGGAAACAGAACTGATTATAGTCATTCACTTCCAGAGAAAACACTACTTTCTTTAAAAATGTGTTTCAATAGATCGGTAGCTGGGGGAAAAAAGGCATTTCTCTGCTTTTTCTAGCTGACTTATTTGACATTCTGCTGCCAATGCTGAACATATATCAAGAATTTGTTCGGAATCATCAATATAGCCTACAAGTACTGGCAAACTGTAAGCAAAACAGAGATTTTGACAAACTCTTGAAGCAATATGAAGCCAACCCAGCATGTGAGGGCCGAATGCTGGAAACTTTCCTTACCTACCCCATGTTTCAGGTAGTCCCTGTGTATTTTTTGTGTATATTTGGTTTTACTGTTTGGTTGATTCTTTTCATGTTACTGACATTATAATCGATTGAAGGCTCTTCTTGCTTAACTAGAAATACTCTCCTGCCAGTTAGCTTAGTTTAATTTATTTTGCAGTTACACCAAGACTCTGCCTGTAGAGATCTCTTCCCCAGCTGTGCTGGCTCATCTTTTTTCAGGGTCTTATGAATGCTGAGGGGGAGTGTGGGATGAGGATGGCACCAAACAAAATTGCCAAGGAGCAGTTCCTTGACTTAGGACCTCTGATTGTAAAGTCCAGAGAGAGATGATATACATCAGCTTAGGGCAGCCATAAGCACCTTACTGGGAATAGATTTTGTATCTTTCTCCCCACTTTGTTCTTTAGTGACTTGGTCTTTAGAAAATGAAAAAAAACTGCGAAAGTTTTGAAAACTCTACTTACCCTCCTGATCTTTTACTGTGATCTGCCTGGATTAGACATTTGCAGCTGTTTTAAGACATCTGTGAAGCACTGGCCTGATAATTTTGTGTCTTTTTCATTTAACCTGAATCCCCTCAGTTTGTTCTGTTATTGGCAAGCCACATAGAGAAAAAAATTTAATAAGGGGCATCAGTGACACTTATGTTAGTAGTAGTTATTCCTATTAGCCTAAGGAACCATTAGCACCTGCAACAATACGTTCTTAATTTTTGAGGTGGTATATTTTAAAGTTTTCATGGTTTTGGGGTTTTTTTGGGGTTGAGTTGAAATCAGGTCAAGGGAGGGAGAGAGATGGTCCTGTTCCTGTGTGATGATGAGGAATGTTATTATGTCATTGCTGATGACTTTCCACTTGAGCATAATGCTGCCTCTACTCCTACATGAATCTTGTTGTGTCAGACAAGTTGTGCTGCACCATCACTTGGTTCTGGTTAAAAGCTCTGAAGGGTCCTTCTTATTGTGGTTAAAAGCTCTGAAGGGTCCTTGTTACCCTGTAGCCTTTAATAGTCAAATCCTGGACATTCTTCAATCTCCTTTTGTGCAATGTGAATTTTATCTGAATGCAGACAGGTCACCTGGTATTTTCAATGTCAAAAGAAATTTACATGCTCATAATCTATTAAAATTGAGGGAAGGTATATATGGATTTACTGATATTTTACCTTATTGGTTTCAAGATTCCCAGATACATTATAACACTTCATGAACTTTTGGCTCACACACCACATGAACACGTTGAGAGAAAAAGCCTTGAATTTGCTAAATCTAAGCTAGAAGAACTTTCAAGGTAAGATTTTTCTACCTTATGTCTGATAATTTTGAATTAAAGGTTTTGAAAAGAAAAACCTGTTTTTCTTTGTTGTTATTTGGTTTTGTTCCTTTAAAAAAATGCATATATTTTAAAGAAAAGAATTAAACCCCAAACAGAAGATAATGAAAAATAACAAAAATATCCCAGTGTAATATTTTGTCTCTTCTATTTTTTTTTTTTTGGCAAACCTCTATTTACAAGTGTCTCCTTGTATTTTGGTTAGGGGAGAATCAAAATCACTATAGAAACCACCTACTCCTGGTTATGAACAGAGCAGTTTTCTTTACATAGAGAAATTTTTTTTTCTTAATTTAAAGAGAGATGGGCATTTAAAATAATCATGGTCTTGGAAAGTACTTAGTTCTCTATCTGTGTTACAATTTTTGCATGGTTATGTGAAAACTGGCTTTCATATGCTTCAAATGATGCCAGATAAGCAGGAACTAAAGCTGTACTCTGAGAACTGATGCTCCCTGTGGAAACCTGCAGAATGGAACTCTTCCCTGAACCCCCAGACCTTTCTCAGATGTTCCTCTCATCAGCCCAGTGAGAAGTGTGCTTCTCCTCTCTGGGAAACACAGTCTTCTGCTGTGAACGAAGAGACCATGAGTGAACTCCAGGATATAAATATTCAGTGTCTGGAGTATTCACTAAAGATGTGCTTAGAGAATATTTGGTTGAGAAAGATCTGCACAAGCAGATAAATCAGCTTTGGGTTGGCTTCATCCCATAAGTCAGAGTTCATTGCTGATCCAACTGATTCATTCAGAGCTGGAGTCTGAGACTGACTGATCCTCTCTGCTGATAAAGTCAGTGTAGACCATAAATATAAAATAAAGTGACTCATTTCCATCCCTTTAATGTAGTTCTGAGGGAGGAGGAGATTCCAGAAAGTGCAGTCCAGTCCCACTCAAGGAAAATACCATTACATGATCATATAAACTTCTGAGTTGGTTTCAGCACTGAAAAAAAACAAAAATAAAAACAAAAAAACCCAAAAAACCTGTATTTTTCTCTGTAAGGGGAAGATGCCTATAAAAAACCAGCAGGAGAAAGGAAATGGTGAAGTACCAAGGCTGTGGTTGTTGAGGGAGAGAAAAGTGGGAAGGGAAGGAAAGGAGAGGGGAGAGGAAGGAAAGGGAGGGAGGAAGGAAGGAATTGACAAACATTGAGGTGTAAAGATGAAGCAGGGGGGACAGACTGGGACCCTAAAGCCATGAAGAGGAAATCTACAATGTGCCCCACACAATTCTAGGCAGCACTTCCCTGTTTCTGGCAGCCCGGTCCATTAAGGATCAAGTTCTCTTCTATCAGCTGTGAAGTGTTTGTGGCTCACTGGCATCTGTCAGATGTGTTCAGGAACAGTCACTAAACTAGACTGGCAAAATTGGCTCCACTGCTGAAAAATCAAAATGATCACAAGAATGATTTGAGGAGAGGAGAGGAAAAGGCAGGAGACCTGCTCTGGAGTGATGAGGCACTGGGTGGGGAGATCTGTTCTGCAGCAGGTGGTGAAGGGCACGCACCGTGTCTGCCCTCTGTAAGTGAAAACAGACGCAGCAGGTGTGAGGCACGTTTTGGGGAGATAAAGTGCGTTTTGCGTTGTCTCCAACAGAGTGATGCACGACGAGGTGAGTGACACAGAGAACATCCGGAAGAACCTGGCCATAGAAAGGACCATAGTGGAGGGCTGTGACATTCTGCTAGATACCAGCCAAACCTTTATACGCCAAGGTAAGACACTGCTCTGCAAAGGTGTCCGTGTAGTCGTGAAAGAAACGGCTCTAAAGGCAGCAGGGCTCACGTTGCCATCCTCAGGCTGGGCACGGGGCACTGTCAGCGTCCTGAGCCTGCCCCTGGGCCCTGCACGGTGAGTCACAGTGCCCTGAGAACAGGTGACTGTGGGCTGTGGCTGGCCCTCAGCGCTGTTCTCTTCAGGAACCGTGAAAATGCGCAGCACGTGAGTGGCAAAGCCCCCATGGGACAGCCATGTGCGTTCTGCCTGGGCTGTGGTCCCAAGGGAACGAGCAGGGGAAGAGCAGCACTCTTGTCCTTTCTGTCTGTTGATGGTAGCTTTGGAAACTTTCTGTTGAGAATTAGTTATAGCAGAGGTGGAATTTGTTGTTAAGTTCCAAAAAGCTGTGCTAGAATAACTTTCCCATTTTAAATAAGGAACAGTTTTTGCCAGGAACTGAAAATTGGTTACAATTCTTACTTGGTGGTGTTTACTTTAACTGCTTGTTTTTCTCCCATTTATATAATAGTTTACTTCTGGATCTCTTAAAGCAAGTTACTGGGTTTGTACACAGTAACTACAGATCTGTAGTGTAGGATTTTGACTGGTTTTGCTTCTTTGTGCTGAAAAACATTAAATATACTCGGGAAAGGTTAGGAATATAATTTAACCTTTTCCAGATAACCTCAGCAGAACATCTGCTATTTAATGGGGCCGTATTGCAGCTGGTAATTAATAGAAATGCATCGTGCTGTTTCTGTAGTTCTGTGGCCAAACAATGACATTTTCTGTTATAACTTCCAGTATTGTTTTTACAATAGCCGCTATTAAATTACTTAATTCTTCATTAAATGTATGCATTTGTTATCTCTGAGGTGTTTGAAGAATTATGAATATGGCTTTAAGAAAAAAACCAAGTTGTTTTAGACCCACAGCCAAAAAATGACAAGGCTGTGATTATCCTAGGTTGACTTGTGCTGTGAAATCTAATTAAGTTTTCGATTTTTTTTTTCAAGATTATTACGATATATAATACAAATATGTATTTTCATTTATTGGGGTTTTCCCATTAAGACTGACTGTTAGTATTTTGTCTATGAACCCACTGTTTCATCAATAAAACTTAGAATTTTCTTCTGTGAGAATCAGTCTGAACAAATTACTGTTGGTGTGTGAGGCCCAGGCCAAACCCTGTGAGTGAATTAAATTCAGGTTTATTTCTAGGCACACACTCAGAGGACAGTGGACAAGTGTGTGTGTTACAGCAGGTTGTATCAGTTTATCTGGTGGAACATCCACTGCCTGTGGTTCTGTGCAAGGGCAGAAATCTGAATAAAGCAGCTGAAGTAATGGAGACCATTTTGCTTTTACATCTGACACTGGCCAATTTGGCGGTGATGTCCATCTCCTCTGATCTCTGTTAGGCTTCTCTTTGTTGTGCTGGTTAGTGCAGATAGGTACAGGAACCTCTTTTCAGCTTAAAACAGGAGAGAGGTGGCATTACCTTTGTTCAGGCTTTTTTCTGTGGATGTTAATTACAGCTTTTTTCTGCGTTACAGACGGTACATTTTGAAGGAGAGATTGATTCTGTTGAGTTGTACATGTTGAGACCATAGGAACTGTCCCTGGCAGTGTTTTGCGGTGCAGACTGTCAATTCTCCTTAGAGTTTCTTGCGGTGTGATTTTCCCTGCCTCTTACTTAGGTGCAGTTTTTACAGTCAGGCACACAAACAAGTGAGGAACATTTTCTTTGTGAGGCTAAAGGACACGCAGGGAGTCTCAAATCTGTTGACATCCAAACAGCTGGGCACCTCGAGCCCCTCTGGTGCCTTCAAACACTCCGCTGCCTCTGCCATGAGCTGCTGCGAATTTACCTCTGCTGATAAAGAGATCATAACCACAAACCCGTGCAATAGCTGAGGTTGGAAGGGACTTGTGGAAGTGATCCATTCCAGTCTCAAAGCAGCACCAGCTGCAGGAGGTTGCTTTCTGCCATGTCCAGTCCGGATTTGTTTTTTTCCGAGGAGAGAAATTCCGCAGCCTCCCTGAATGAGCAACCTCTTCCAGTGTTTCACCATCTGAACAGTAAAAACAAACAGCAACAAAACAGTAAAAGCCCCAAAACCTCCAGTATGGGGAAAGCCAGACTGAGTTGGCAAATCAGACAGTTCAATGTAGACTTTTAAACGTTGGGTTTGTTTATAAATACAGCCTTTTCTATTCCTTGGATTGAGTGAAGGCTGAGAGAGTGACTGTTGAAAGCACTGAAAGGCTGAAAGTGCTTAGGCCTGTGGCTGGATAAAAATTCCTGGGATTACACTATTGTCCAAACTATACTGTTAGTGAATGTTCTAAAATTAGCTTCACTTGCTCATTGCATCTGTACATTGGCCAATTGTGACCATTTTCTTCCTTAAGAGGAAATCTGTGGTAGAGCCAATGCCCAGTTTGTTAACCACTAAAGCCTGATGAGAATGCCCAAGGTCCTTGCTTGGTGTCACCCATGCAGTACGTGTAGGAGATGTGTTCCTCTCTGCAAATCTGAAAGAGAGAAAATACAGTCTCTCTTTTCTGCTTTTCAGAAGACGTTTGCTCTGTTTCACCGTATTAAACGCTATTTCAGCTCCGTGCAAGAACATTGCTTAACCTTCAGCCCATTTTGGCAGAACAGACTGCATTAGTCCTGAAAGCATTCTAATGAAAATAAAAATAAATAAATACAGAAAAGTTACCTGTAAACTTACATCTGTAAGCATATCATATTTATAGATACTATTACTTTAATAAGCAAAGCAGAAACAAAATGTACAGATTGAATATTCCTACCCTAAATGTGTAGATGGAATTTTAGGACTAGAAGTACCCTGGGAATCTGTCTGGGAATTGCTTTGAACATGCTGGCCTTGCAGTGTGGCTTGAGGGACAGTCAGTGTAACGTGGAAAAGTCAGTGTTCCAACACATGGAAGTGATCTCCTCCCACTCCCTTACAGCTGAGGCAGGTTGGCTGTTTGTCCAGGAGAAATGCACAACAGCCAATTAATATTTATGGGTTTGGGTCAGAATATAAGTGAACCTGAAATGTTCCAAGTTCCTTTGCAGAATTGTAGAGCATAACTTCGCTGTTGTGTCTGGGTGACACAAGTCACGTTATTCACATTTCATCTAAATGTGAAATGTCTGTCAGAGGACACTGTTGTCTGACAAATTTACTGTTGTGTATTTTCCCGTGTCAGTAGAAGTTTACATATTAGTAACTTAAAGCTAATTAAGTATATAGAGAGAGGTGAATGTAGGAAAAAAGTAGATAAAGAGCAGCTTTCTCAGTCACTGTAATTTCTCAGTTTGTTAATTTAAGACTGTGTGTGTGACCTTTGAGCAAGATAATTCTTTTGACAACACAGAGTAAAAATTGCTAATCTAATATTTCATGGATTATTCTGTCAGGCTGGCATTGTGTCAGGATGCTGCCACTGCTCTGAGCTTCGATGCAGCTGTACTGGTTTGTGTCTGGAAGAGGCAGGTCAAAGCCTTCTCCTCCTGCTTGTTCTGCTGTGTCGCTCCCCTTGCATCATCAGTTTCTTGGTGCTTTTGTGACCTTGCTCCTATCGGGGAGCTAAGTCAGCTGTCTCTTCTAGCACTATTTTCCTGCTGGTTTAGCTGTATGAGTACCTGATGCTGGAACAGGACACGAGCCAGAGTAAAGGTAATAGTGAGGAGAGATGTGTGGGAATGCGACCAGGAGGTCTCTTGGCTGCCCTGTCTGCTAACAGCAAGCTGTATGGTAGAAATCTTTCTGTTTAATCTACAGAGGAGTTGCACTTCACCACCAAATTTAACTCCTGCTCCAAATTTGGAGGTGATACACATGGTGGCATCAATCTGGAAAAGTTGGTCAGAGCCTGAGATGTGAAACAGCAGAGAAGCAGAGCTGTCCCCAGCCTGGAGCTCTGCAAAGCACAAACTCAGGCTTATGTAAGCAGGTTCAATTTAGTTCGGGAGTGTTTTACTGGTAACACATTTCAGATGAGCTGTGGAGCGCTGACAATTATGCAGTACAAGATAAGAAGAAGAAATGTGCTTCATTTCCATCTCTCTTGCACACGGGCACACACACAAACGCTTTTCCTTCAAAACATGTTCTTTCCACTTTCTGTCTCTTTGGCTTGGAAGTGCCTTGTCTTTTTCAAGTGTAGTGCCTGTCAAAGTGGTGTTTGCTGTTCAGCTATGTTTTCTGATCAATGGCCTCTTAGTGTGTTTAATTGCCTAATCAGCCCTAGATCTAATCCTGCCGTGTACACAAGTGCTAGTCTAGACTGTGCTTGAGCCTCCTGATGATAAGAAACAAAGGAAACTTGTGCAATAAAAAAGTGATTGACTTGCGCTTAAAAGAGACGCTGATATACATTAATACTGGAATGAAGAGTTGCATTAATTAATGTAATAGTATTCAATGAATTAACAACTTGAGCACTGTCTACTAAATATTACTATAATGCAGTAAACTTTGCACCTTCATTACCAGGTTCTCTAATCCAGGTCCCCTCAGTCGAGAGGGGAAAGCTTAGTAAAGTCCGCCTGGGCTCCTTGTCTTTGAAGAAAGAAGGAGAAAGACAATGCTTCTTGTTTACAAAACACTTCTTGATTTGTACGAGAAGTTCAGGAGGAAAACTGCATCTTCTTAAGGTATGGACTTCATATTATGGCTTAATTTGCAAAATGAAAACACGTCTTTGGTTAACTGTCAACAGTTTACTGTTTTATGGCTTTAACCTGAGCTTTGCGTTGGTGGGGTGGTGCACAGTGTTTAACTGCTTTGTCTTTTCATTGCAAGTAATAGAATTCAGCCAATTTTGGTTTTTTAGACCCAGTTAGTTCTAGTATACTGGGAATTAGAAACAAGGCATTGATGCATCTATTTGTTTGAAGTAGTGAATAAATTCAGTGTGTATAGCACTGAATTAAAGTCAGTTTTCAGTGCATAAATCAGCCAGTACAACCCTGCAGAATTGCCAAAGAACATTTTCCAGAGCTCTAATAAAATTAATTTTCAAAGTCAATTCTGTTTTCCTGAACAGCATGTTCTCTTAAACTAAAATGTCATCTAAGAACAATCTAGTTATATTTGTTGACAATGAGGTTTTCATAGTGCTGGCTTGTGGATAAAGAGATGTTCACAGAGTGGATTATGTTGAATGGAATTTTAATTTGGAATACCAAGAGGTTATTAAGGTTTGTGTGCTTTCTCACTTTGCACCTCTTACATAGCTGAAGTACTTCTGCAAATTAAATAGAGTCTAATGGAACCTTAAAAAAATCTTGTTTGTATTTCACTTAAATTCAGACGATGAAATTCTAGTTAACTTTTTTGGAACTTGTGAACAAGTCTGTATGTGACATAAATTACGGTGTGGTGAAAGTGAAAGAAGTTTTGTACATTATACTATTAATCCGTTGGATTAAGAAAAACGTTATATTTAATCTGTTTGTGTTCAGTTCTTTAAGGAAAAAATGTGCATCATGATATTGATGTATCTTTCTTAGAGCTCTGAGTAATGTAAAACATTAGAGTAAGGTGTGTCGAGGTTTAAAAAAACCTGTTACAAATGGGAATAAATAACATTAGTGTGAAATGTGCTTTGTTTCCACAGACAGGAGGTGTTCTGTCTCTAATAGAGTGCACACTGGTCGAGGAGACAGAAGCCAGTGATGATGATTGTAAGTTAAATTCAGCTGTCAGTAGTAAGTACAGTTTCTAGTTTCCTAAAATTAGTACTCTTTTTTTTTTTTTGTGAGAGCAAATAGATGTGTTTTTATGAAACCAGTAGAATTCTAACAGTGTAAAGCTGATTCAGTAGGATGGCTGTTCCAGCAGTGGGCATGCTGGCTCAGATGGGGGTTGTTATGTTGTAGTTGTTCCTGCTGTTGACATCCCTTACTGGATTTTCCAGAGGGCTGGCTGGAGAAATGTGACAGATTATTTGCTGACTTTTGTATAGATGTTCACCCAGAGCATCTTTGGGGCAGTTAAAAAAAAAAAAGTGCCTTAAATAAGCAGCAGATAATTTGCTTTCTGAATACGCAGGAGTTGAGTGAGTTGGAAGAATTAATGGGCAGTTTTTGGTCTTGGGCTCCCCACAAATCTGGACTGTGAGCTTTTTCAAATGGAATAACAAAACACAGTCTCAAGCTGATTTTATTGTTACTCCTTTTGGCTTCTATCCTGCAGTTTGTCAAGTTTTGCGCTTGAATTGTGAAAGTAGCTTCGTTAATTTGAGTGATACTTGTAGTATGGTGAGGCTGTATTAACATACAAGTGTTAAAAGAAACTTTATCTTGAGGAACAAATCCCTGTATTTCTGTGCTTGGCATATGTGAACAACAAAATGAGTTGTTGGATTCCTAATTGGATTTGCTCTTTATCTGGAAGATGTTTTAAAGCAATTTTCATTTTAAATGAAACCACTGTTTGCTTTGTCTCATACTCTGAAATTTCACGTTGTGACTTTCTTTCTCCCCCTCTGGCTGTAAAGCAAAAGGTTCTGGGCAGGTGTTTGGACACCTGGATTTCAAGCTCATAGTGGAGCCCACGGATGCTCCTCCTTTCACTGTTGTCCTTTTAGCCCCGTCGCGGCAGGAGAAAGCTGCGTGGACAAGTGACATCAGTCAGGTACCTCAGTGCTTTCCTTGCCTGGTTTGTGTTGGGGTCTTCGTTCACTCCGTGCTTCTGAAAACCAGCCTGGCACAGGGGTGCTGAGTATCTTTGATTTGCTGTGTTACATTTGAAAAACCCTTAGTGCCACCTGTTCTCCTCAAAATTCTGTCCTTGCATTGGAGTCACCAGTGAAATGCGTTTCTCAATAACAGAGATGGGGTATGAATTTCAGAATTGTCCATGGACAAACATAGTGGTAATCGTTTTTATGTCTGAAGAGAGCCCACCCGGATGCATATTTTGATTTAGGAAGAAGGGTGGTACTGGTTTGTTCATGGTTTGCATACAGATCAAAAACCACCTGAGAGTCCTAGTGTGAAAACGATACCATATCACATCAATAATGAAGTAAGAAGATGAGATAAACTTTCTTCCATCAAAAATGAATACCAACAAACCATTATAAATAATTGCTGAGCATTCTGACAGTGTGCAGGAACTGTCTATGTTGTGAATGAAGGAAAAGGGTATTTAAAATTTTTTAAATGTCAGGGATAAGTTGTTCGGTTTTTTTTAACGGCTTTTAGTTAAAAACATAATAGACAAACTTCGTCATAATCTATTTGCAGAAAGAAGTTGAAAAAAAAATCTGAACTTCCAGCTAACCAGAGCTAAATCAAGGCTATTTGTGTTTTGTTTATGCACATGAACAGAAACATTGATCTCTCATAGTTCTCAATTCAGGTCCTATCCTCTATTAATTTAGAGAGAAGTAGCTGATTAGAGAAATATCAGCCTGGAATGTCAAGCATTTCCAAAGTTGCTATCATTGCTGGCAACATCTCCAGATGAATCATCATCACCATAATGAGTAGAAATTGCTTAAAAATAAGTATTCTGAGTTACTTTGTGCTGGATTAACATTTTTGGAAGAACAAAAATAGGAAAATAAAAATCTCAAAATACAGTATGAGCTGCAACTTGCTGTCTTACAGACAGACCTGGTTGAAGAAATTTTTACAAAAGAGATTTTCAGGGAATTATGTTGTTCCATTGACATGTAAAATTATTGGAGTTACTTGCTGGCGTGGAAAGACTGTTTAAGAACATGAGTAAGTCCATTCTTAGCCTAAATTATAATAATTTAAAAAGTCATCTGATACCATGATTGGTACTAAGGGCTTCTTTGAAACATTTCAAGTTCAAATAGGGGAAATATATGTATTTCTATTAAATATTTTTCTCGCTGCTTTTAGGTAATGATTTGAGATAATCATACTGTGAATTACTACAGCTGCACTTTCCAAATAATCTTAAAAACCGGAATTGAAACCCAAATAGAGCTACATAGATGATATTTTAAATTTATAGCTATAGATGTAATCTAAACCTGAAGAGGCCTGTGATTATCAGGTTTGAGCAATCCAATATCAATCATTGCTCTGCTGTGAAATGTTCCAAAGCCTGAAGGCTGCATGTATTCTTGAAGTCAAGGTAAATGTGTGCGGTAATTTTTGAAACTCCTTTTTACTGATGTAAGGAGTTTGTCCTTTTTTATATGTATATATGTATGATACTCGATGGGTAAAAGTAGAAAGCATTATAAAGCGCCCTGCAGGGTTTGGCAGCAGGTGCTTGCTGCAGACCATGTAGATCTGATGCTCTGTCAGACTTGTTGAGTTCCAGGGGCACTGTGGTTGTGCTCTGCCGAGTTAGTTCAGAATCCCAGGATCACTGAGGTTGGAAAATCCCTCCCAAACCATGGAGTCCCAGCTGTGCCCGATGCCCACCTTGTCCCCAGCCCAGAGCTCTGAGTGCCAGCTCCAGCCCTTCCTGGGACACCTCCAGGGATGGGGACTCCAAACCTCCCTGGGCAGCCCCTGCCAAGGCCTGACTGCCCTCTCCATGAAGGAATTTTCCCAATATCCACCCTGAGCCTCCCCTGGCCCAGCCTGAGGCCGTTCCCTCTCCTCCTGTCCCTGTTCCCTGGGAGCAGATCCCAAATCCCCCCCGGCTGCCCCCTCCCGCCAGGGAGTTGTGCAGAGCCACAACGTCCCCCCTGAGCCTCCTTTTCTCCAGCCTGAGCCCTTTCCCAGCCCCTCCTGCTGCTCCAGCCCCTTCCCAGCTCCATTCCCTCCTCTGGACACATCTGAACTACATAAAAGTGCACATGAGAATCCCTCCTAATTCCCAGCCTGAAACACACAGGAGTTTGCAGGGAACAGCTTGGACAGCTTCCTCACAGCTATATTTCACAAGGAGCATTACTTGAATTTGTTTTTACAAGTGTTTCTGGAAGCTTTTTATATTCCCTTCTGGTCTTTTCCACCGAGTAAAGGTTAAGGTATTACTGTACCCCTTGGAGTATAAAGCATTCTGACTTTCCTGTGGTCTTGATTTTTCAAGCTTACACTCTTTCAGGAAATACTAGAAATAATGAGTTTTGTTCCCTTTCAAAGGAGCTTCAAAGGAAATATCACTTCTAACTCAAAATACTTAACCATGTGGAAAAAAAAGGTTGCTGAGCTGAATACCCTGAGAGGCAAAGGCTAGAGAAGCATGTTGACTCTAATTCTTGCATCACTGCATTTCATTTGAGAAAATATCTTGTCTTAGTCAGCCCATACCCTGCAAAAGCTGTGCTTCGAGCTCATGGGGATATGAAAAGTGTGGGAATAAGTCTCCTTACCCTGTGTTTTGATTTTAAAAGTTTTCAATGTTTATTTTCACAGTGCATTGATAATATAAGGTGCAATGGATTAATGACAATAGTGTTTGAAGAAAACTCCAAAGTCACAGTGCCACATATGATCAAGTAAGTGCAACAGGGAACAGAATAGACTGTCGTGTTTCTTCAATAAAAATTTTAACAAGAGAAAGCACGTGCTTAGAAAATGCAAACTCTTTTTTTTTTCTCCCATTTTGGTTGAATGGAACTGATTCTATATCCCAAAAAAGATATTTTCAAATCCTTTTCTTGGAATTGTAGGGATCACTCAAAGTGGTGAACTCTCAATTCAGAGTGTTAGATCACAGCTTACGTGTTTCTGGGTTTTGAGTAGTTGGCTTCAGTTATGCCTCAGATGAATGATTTTGTTCTCAGTTAGCTTTTCCCTGTCATCTCATAATTTTATTGGAGATTTTTAAAAATGTCTTCAGAATTTATGTGACTGAAGACAAGTACCATTTTCAAAGGTATTTTGTTATATTAGCCAAAGTTTTTGTTCCCTTTATTGCTCTTACTTGTGTTATAAAATTATTTTCTCTCATGATTTCAACTGATCACATCAAAGTAGCATCATTGTTTATAAACCTGCTTCCCTTAGCTTTGGATTCTCTGTTATTTATTGTAATAAGTGGGTTTTTGTTTCTAGTGAGATATTTTCAGTACATGATTCCAAATTTTCAGCACGACTTGGATCTTCTACATACCTCAATATACATGAATTTTACTTATTAGTATCCAATATAAATATAAGTGAATAAAACAAAGGGATAGACATAAAAGTATTTCCTTTCTCACTGTTAGCGGTCACATCTCTTGGTTTCTCAAATGCCTCTTTTGTAGTTGTTTCCTCCTCTCTCTTTGTGCTTAGAAATGGGAGAGAGAAAACATCTGGGAATGCACTGTTAGGGCACATACCTTTGATCCCTGGAAATAAGGCACTTTATTGTCTCCAGCTTTATTCCAGGAACTCTCCAGTGTGTAAACACTTCTGTCACCTGCTGAGTTTTAAAAGTACGTTTGTCCTCTTTCAAAGTACAGCAGGACCTCAGTCCCAGTGTCAACAGTAAGGAATATTAATTCTAAAGAACATGCAAGATCTTAACAACAGACAAATTTGCTGTTCTCTTTCTTAAATTTTACTTGTCTGGTTTGCAGTACAGTTTGACCTTCAGAGTCATAAATCATTGGATGATATAAACAAAATATTGCCATTTTTCGGAGGGCTCATCTTAAGAAATGAGATTATTTTTGTTGTTGTTTTTTGTAATACAGTGTAGAAATGTGTGGAATAATCTGATCTTTCTTCTGAGAAAATCCAGTAATTTCTAACAAAAAGATTGGGTGTATTGAAAGATGCTTTACTTAGTATTCATCCTGTTTATTTACAAACTAATCAAAACAGAATTGGAGGAGAAAACCCCCTGTTACGGGTAGGGTTATGTACATTACTTTTATTTTGATATCCAAGCAAAAATGGGTACTTTTTTGTTTTTGGTTTTTTCAATGAAACAAAGATTCTCCTTGGTTTCTGCTTTGAAATTTGGGATGTTTCATGCTGGTCCCTCTTTCTTCTTTTAAAACAAAAAGTAACTTTTGGAGCCTGAAGGTAGGTGTTAATTTGCAGGTAAGCCTTAAACTTAGCTTTTGCTGGGTTTTTTTTAGGCTCCATTACTCTATGTTAGATAA
The DNA here is from genome assembly GCA_013398955.1 of Callaeas wilsoni. NCBI lineage: Eukaryota > Metazoa > Chordata > Aves > Passeriformes > Callaeidae > Callaeas > Callaeas wilsoni. The sequence continues at coordinate 2,524 of VWPU01004268.1, read as the reverse complement.
AACTTGATCCCAGCAGAAAACATTGCAATCAATTATTCCATACAGAGATTTTAGTAACATTGACCTATGGGCCACAACAGCCTGAAAGAGACAAGAGGGGACAATTCTGCCACCTGTTCCATTTCAGAAATTAAGCATCATTAACAGTTTCTTAGGCTTTGAAGTGCAAAGCATTTGCCAAAAATAAAACTTAAGTTCCCTCAGTTATGGAAGCAGATATCACCACAGATTAAGAGTTTTCTTGCATTGGTGGAACACAGTAGTGCAGAAATATTTGCTGCCTGTAAGTTGACAGGAACAGCTAGAGGGGTACCACTCCTTAGCCGTGATCACTCCTTGGTAAAGTGTTTTAAATTTGACTTTTGTGTAGATCTGACGCCCGTCTTCACAGAGATGACATTGATATTTGCTTCAGCAAGACGCTGAATTCCTGCAAAGTCCCCCAAATCCGCTACGCGAGCGTGGAGCGCCTCTTGGAGCGGCTCACGGACCTGCGGTTCCTGAGCATCGACTTCCTCAACACCTTCCTGCACACCTACCGCATCTTCACCACCGCGGCCGTGGTCCTGGAGAAGCTCTCCGACATCTACAGGCGGCCCTTCACCTCCATTCCTGTCAGGTGAGCATGCGGGTCTCCACCTTTCTGTCACGGATTTCCGAAAGGGACACCACGGCCTCAGTTGCTGTTCATTTCGTGGGCGTTTTTTCCTGTTATTTTCTGCTTATAAATAATCTAAGAAGAAGGTTCTTGTGTGTGTAACCAGGACGTCAGTTTTTAGGAGGATCTGTCTCAGCTATCTGCCCAAGCTTTGAGGACTAAGTGTCACACAGGCTTTGCAGTGCCATGCAGATTTGCACAAAATTTAAGCGTTTGCACTTAAATCTGTCCAGTGTTTGCTACCGTGTTGCTCTTTTTGTCTTTCTGCTCTCAGATCTTTGGAGTTGTTCTTTGCCACCAGTCAGAACAACAGAGGGGAGTACCTGGCTGACGGGAAATCGCCGCATCTCTGCCGCAAGTTCTCCTCTCCTCCTCCCCTGTCACTCTCCAGGACCTCCTCACCCGCCAGGACCCGGAAACTGTCCCTGACCTCCCCGCTGAACTCCAGGATCGGTGCCCTCGACCTCTCAGCTTCGTCCGTGGCCAGCAGTCCTACCTCAAACTACAGCCCGGCCACGTCCCCGCCGCCCACGGGCAGCAAGGCGCCGCTGGACCTGAGCCGGGGGCTGTCGTCCCCCGAGCAGAGCCCGGGCTCGGCCGAGGACAGCCTGGAGAACCCGCGCCTGGACCTCTGCAACAAGCTGAGGAGGAGCATCCGCAGAGGTATTCCATACCCGCAGACGCCGGGACCGGGCGTGCTGCTCGTGGCTGCTCCTCTGGTTGAGGCTGTGATGTGCTCTCTGTTCCCACCGCTTTGCTGCTTCCTCCCAGGAAAAGCAGCCTGGCAAAGTCTGAGATTCACAGAATGGTCTGGGTTGGAAGGGACCATAAAGCTCGTCTCGTTCCAACCCACACCACCTTGAATGTTTTCACTTCAGTGCAGTGTTAAGGAGCAAGGCAGAAGAGAATATTTGATGCCAATTGTGTTTGCTGAGGTGAGAGATTTTTGAGTTGTACCATTTGCTACAAGAAGTGAAATACTAAGTTAAAAAGGAAGATCTAACAGCTTTAACGTGTTTGCATAGAGGGATGGTTCTCCAGGAGGATTCCATCACTAATCCAATAAATAATGCTTGTGATGTGCTTGTTACCTCGGTGACATTCGTACCAGGTGGTGTGAATGTCACCTGCTTATCCCTCCAGAAGGTACAAGTCTAAAATAGATTAATTGCTCCTGAGAAAATGCGTGTTTCCTCTATGGATTCTGAAAGGCACCTTGGAACAGGTTTTATTTCCAGAGGGCTGAAGTTGGTTGATAGGGTATCTAGGGTGGGCTCATTGTAATTATAGATGCCAAAGCAAGAAAGTAGCTGCAGTCTCATAGGAAACAGAAGTGGGCCTTATTTCTCCTTTGGGGACAGAGGAATGATCTTCTTAATTGGAATAGAAGTTTGCAGTATTTTTTTATTGTTGTTACACTAAACATAAAATGATGCAATTTGAAAATGCTTTTTTTATTCCTAAAATTAATATGTAAAAATGGTTGTACATGGCCTGGCTGACAGTCTGAGGAATTTGATCTGTAAATCTGAGCAAAACGTAGCTCGCTTTTAGCTGCTAGTACTATAATAACAAAAAATTAATGAGAGGAAAGAAGAAAAGGATTACGAAATACAAAGTAAGAAAAATATGATTGAAAAGTTATGTCTGCTCCTTACTGATGAATTGGTGGTGCCCTGCCAATAAATTAGATGTTTCGTTATGCAGAGGGATTGTTTTTACAGAATGTAGCCTATTGTTTAACAAAAAACCCTTTAAACAAGCAAGTTAGCCACTGTAGCCTTCTCGGAGTCTGTCTATCAAGAGCAGAGGCTGATGTCATCAGAAGAATGTGGGGGTTTTGACCATGGGATGGTCTATACAACA
>VWPU01004265.1:0-114601 GCA_013398955.1 Callaeas wilsoni | reverse complement strand
GGCCGGGCAGCGCTCCCGCCCCGCCTGCCCGTCCTGCCGGCCCGGCGCGCCGCGGCCCCGCCGCCGGAAAGATGCTGCCCCTCTCCATCAAGGACGATGAGTACAAGCCGCCCAGGCTCAACCTACTCAGGAAAGTGTCGGGCTGGTTCAGGTGAGTGACCCGGAGCGGGCCAGGCTGGGCGCTGCCGGCGCCGCGGCCGAGCTCCCGCGGAAGGGCTGTGCCGGCCGGTGCCGAGGCGCCCGGGCCGCCCGGCGAGCGAGTCCGGCCTCCTGGCACTGTACCGGCTGCCGGTGACCGCGGTGTGCTCCGTGCGCAGGTCTATCCTGGCGGACAAGACTTCCCGCAACCTCTTCTCCTTCCTCTGTCTCAACCTCTCCTTCGCCTTCGTGGAGCTGCTCTACGGCATCTGGAGTAACAGGTACCGGGGCGGGGGCGCGGCGGGGGGAGCGCGGCTGCAGCGCGCAGGAAGCGGCGCGTCCCGCCCGGCCAGTGCCACGTCTCCTCTCGGCGGGGCCGGGCCTCCTGGGCCGCCGTCCGGAGGGGCCGCTCGGCAGAGCCTTGGGGGCCGCTGGAGAACTTCCCCCGAGCAGGACCGCTCTCGTGGGCAGCGACCGGCGCCGCCGTCCTCTCCGCCGGGTCCCAGCGACGCGGGGGAGGCACTCTGCCTAGGGAGCGCAGCTCGGCGCGTTGCGGAGGAATGCTGTCTGGAATTGCTGTTATGCTCGGTGCTTTTCTGAGGAGGAAGCCTGGCCTTGGCCCGATTTACGGGAGTCGGGGGCTGTAGCTGCCACTTGCCGCAGAGATCCTCTCTTGAGGAGCGTGTCTTAATCCGTAGGTTAATACCTGGATATGGCTGCCTCAAACACCCTTGTCTTGAGGGAGAAACAGGAATTGACACATCCTTGTGTAGCTGAGTGGTACTTTACATAGCACAAAAATTCACCAGAGTGGTAAAAATGGAAGAGACCTGACTAAATTGCTACTAAAAATCTGTAGTGAAATATAAGTAGAAATGCAGAATAACTTCAGTACTGGTGAACAGTATAAAGGTAGAGAACAGACAATGATGCTAGTGTTTCCATCATGCTTCATTAGTGATAGAGAAGTTGTTTTATGATGATATTTCAGTCTCTGTTAATAGTTCAGTTCAGAGTGGACTGGCATGGAAATGTCATTTAAGTCCAACAGTGTCCTCCTTACCAAAAGCTGTAATATTGACACAAATTACTGGAGCTCTTAAAAGTCTTTAGTGAATGCAGCAATGTGGATTTGAAAATGGTTGCATCCTAATACTTGCCATGTTATTCTGAATCTCTCAAATGACACTATAAAATCCTTAGCCTTGATTACAGTAATTGCTACTGTGGCACCACTGAACATGCAGTGCTGTCATGGGCACAGACTATCTTGGCAGCACCCAGACCATTTTGAATGTGTTTAGTTTTGGCTTTGATGTTGATCCACTTTGCAGTTGTCTGAGAGTTATTGTATGCATAGTCTGTCTATTTGAGTATGGATTTTTTTTTTTCTAATAACTTAGCAGATGTAAATATTTTTCTTAGCTGTTCTGATATAAAGAGCTTTGTGTTCATGTGACTTTGTTCTGATGTCTGTCTTTTAAACATAACAATTTTTATTGGTAGTGTGACCTTTAAAAGTCCTGTATATGAGATAACTAAACTGAGAAACTTTAGTGACACAGAACTTTGTCACTGAAGAATATGGCAGATTGGAATTCAGAAGACATTTATTTTTGTTCATACTTGAGATTAAGAATTAGGATTTGCTGCATAGCCATTAGTTGAACCTTTTGTTTGTATTTCAAGTCACTAGTTTTGGTATCTCTAAGTCTAGATTTTGGGCTGGAACAAAATAGTGTCTTAGCAAGCACTTCTTTAGTGGAGAGGGGTAGCAGAGAATGTGATGAGGAGTGTCTTCAGTCAAAGCAGACAGGTTATGCCTTGGAAGAGCAAACACATAAAAAGCAAACAAGGAACCCCATAGGGAGAATTATTTTGTCATTTTGAAGACACAGTTCCGTTGCTCCTTGCGTGAGAAATTCTCCTGAGCTTTTGTTTGCCAAATAGATGGTTTCCTGAACTCACACAAGAGTGTTGTCCAAATGCTTCTTGGACTCTGTCAGGCTTGGTGATGTGACTGCTTCCCTGGGGAGCCTGTTCAAGTGCTCAGCCACTCTCTGGGTGAAAAACCTTTTCCTGATGTCTGATCTAAACCTCCTCCGACTCAGCTTCGTGCTGTTTCCTTGAGTCGTGTAGCTGGTCACGAGTTTGCTGGCCGAGAGCTTGTTTGCTTGTTTAAGGTTGAAATTTGCTATGTGTGCACATTTGTTTAATTTGATGTTAAACTAAATCAGCTGTGAAAGTGTCTTTATTTAGACACAGTGTGTTTGAGTACAGGGTCTCCACTAGTTTATGCCCTGGATGATGTGTTTGGGTCTAACAGGAGTTCTTGCATGCATCCCGTGTTGCTGGTGGTTCACTGTTGACTGGATTGCTTGATTACGTTAGCAATCACTTTGCACCCCTTCTTTCTAAGCTCTTGTTACTTTGCAGGTCACTTTAAAAAAGCCTCAGATGAAATGAGATGGGTCTCTTACCAGGCTTCCTGCCGTTTGTGCAGCTCAATCACTTGTAGCTGTTCCTATGATGCAGAGCATGGTTATGGCAGGAGGTGAATTGCATTGCAGACGCAGTCTGCTGACCCCTGCTGATAAATCCATGTGCCTCTGGCCACCTGGAATTGTTAGCTTAGGTCTTGAAAGCAGCACAGCTGTAATGGTGTTGCACTTGAGGTAAGTCTTGCCGTAGTGAGATTTGCAGGTGTGAGCACAGTGCCATGGCAACTTGCTGTATGATTTCTGGTTCCAGAACTTGTATGGGATTTTGTTAGAGTAGCAGTCCTTATACACTTCTCTTTCCCAGAAGGTTCTATTAAAAACAAACAGAAAGAAAAAAAAAACCAAAAACAACACCATAACCCAAACACCTCAGAAAGCAGTAGCTCTCTCTGTTTAGCCATGCTTATTCCTTCCATTTCATAATTATTACTACTTAGATTTACTGTCACTAATTACCTTCTACCTGAATGTTTGCTGTGCTTTGTGGTGGTTTTATTTCCCTCACCGGATCTTCCTAACTGCTCAGAACCAAACCTAAAATGAGCTGTTTCCCTAAAGATGTCACCTGGTTGTGGGGAGGGGAAAGATATCGCCAAAACCCTTCAAGAGTTCGATAGCGAATTCCATTTTGCTGTTTCTTAGGCATCCAGCCTATGGGTCTTGTCTTAAAGTTTGTTCAGAAGAGCTTCATCTCTCCTGCTTTGGTGGCTACAGCACCTAAGGACAATATACCATGCCATCATCCCTCTGCCTTAAATGTTACAGTTGTGTGTATGTATAACTCTGGATGTGTCCATGAAGTACATATGTAAATATATAGAGCAAGACACTTGGTCTTTCCTTGCCTTCGAACTCACTTCTTCCACTGTTGAGTGTTTCATCTGAAACACTTAAGATTAATCTTGTAATTGTTTTCAGTAAGGCTGAAATGGTTTGGCTTTTTAATGGGAAGTGGTTGGAACTTTGGCTAATGAAACTTTGTATTTGACTTCAACGTGAATATGTATCTATCCTCTAGAACTTGTTAAGCCAGTACTTGCTTCTTGTGCTTTAGTTTCCAAGAACTGAGTTGTGTACCTAATTATTCTTAGATAACCAAAGAGCTGTGAAAATGGAACTTCTGGGACTCTTGAGTAACAAATGCTCAACAGTACCTCTGTATCAAATGTCTGTTAAAATATGAAGCAATTTTTTGTTTCAATGCACATACTTCCCTGCAGACTTACACAACCTGTTCATGAGTAATTTGGTAAACCTTGGCAACACTTGTGTGTGGTGTTAACCCCAGTGCACCGACAGCCTACAAACTGATACAAGTTCTACTGACTGGCTAACTCATTAACTTATTTAAGTTGCTTTGAACTTTTTAGCATGCTGGTTTACTTTAACTGTGTTTGTCAATCAAGATTAACAAACAGTTGTGCATTAGTCTTTGAAATAAGCCATTTAAGATGTGGTCTCTCAGCCTCTGATTCCTTCAGCTTCTAGATCTCAGAGGTGTGTATCTTCTAGTCAGCCTTGCCACTGCTAAGGCAAAGATTTAAAGTTGAATTATGTTGATGAGAGATGTGGCTATGGGTATATCTACTCCAGAGATTTTGGTTTGTGTCAGTGGAAACCACCTTTCACTATCACCAAAATCATATGCTAGGAGGACTTTTTTGCCAAGCACTCTTCCAAAGTGCCTTCCCTAAGCTGACAAAAGCAGTTTGGGCATCATATTTGTGTTGGTGATGAAGCATGGATTTCTCCTCTGTGCTAGCAAAACCATGCCTGAAGCTTAGAAACACAGTCTATTCTGCTAGTGTGTAAAAGATTAATGTCTGTGGGGATTTTTTTCATACTCAACATGTAGCATGTGAAACATAACACTTTTTTCCTGTTCTCTTTCAGTTTAGGTCTAATATCAGATTCTTTTCATATGTTTTTTGACTGTACTGCTCTATTGGCTGGATTAGCAGCTTCAGTTATTTCAAAATGGAGGTCAAATGATGCTTTCTCCTATGGGTAAGAAACTTCAGGCTGTTACCTTAATGTATTATAGTAAATGTTTAGGTAGTCATTTTTCACTTACAAACCAAAGCTTTTTGCAGAATGTGGACAGCTATGTTGAAAGTGAGGGTTTTTTTAAGATGAGCTGTGTAAACATCTTAGTTAATAGAAATAAGAAAAAATATGAAGGCATTGCTTTTGGGAAGAAGGTTTATCACTTCCAAGATCTCTCTGATCATACTAGTGGAAACAAGGTAGAGAGCAGAAAGTTGCCCTGCATAGCCATGTATTAATGGCACCAGCGGAGAACAAGCAGCATATCCTGGGTTTGTCCTCACAGTGCAGTGAGGAGCGTGACAGGGGTGCCCAGACTGCTGGTGTCCCACTTCTCCTTTGGAACAGAAAGTTAAGTCGCAGTGATGCTGCGCTGGAGATTATAAGCCATGATTCTTGGAACCAGCAGGATTCAGGAGCTGTGACTATCATTAACACAAATCCTCAAGGCTGAGGTGTGTCATCCCATACTACCCTTGGTGGATTTTCCTGCTGCAGCTGGCGTTTGACAGGCACTTGGTTCCACTGAACATGGCAGTTGTGCCCTATAAAACAATACTGGTGGTACGTATTATTAATTGGTAATACTGACGAACAAACAGCAAATGAGTTGTAACATGGGCTCTCCCCATAGCATTATTGACCTGAGTATCAGCATTTAACTTCAGCTGCCTTGCTTAAGTGTGAGTCATATAGTTTGAAACTTAAAGCACAGTTTAATTTAGGTGGAAGCTCCAGTGTACATAGAAATCAATTTAGAGATAATTGTACCACGAACTAATTGCAGTGAAACCACGTTCTGTATTAATTACTGCTCAGCATTTAAACAGCTGGTGTTCCATTTATCAGAGAACAGCCACACTTAATAAAGTCTGATCTTTGCGACATTGAAATTACATATTATTCTAACCTGGCAGCTTGTTATTGTCAAAATTTGATGTTTGAAATAATTTATTTCCAGTCAAAACTTTTACTGAAAATCCACCTTCTAGAGGGAAAGCAAATTAATATGTCTGTTTGGTATTAAACATAACTTGACATCAGAAAACTTTGATTAGTTTTCGCATGCTTATCTTAGTTTGTGGCTTCCAAATATACCTTTATACCCTAACTTCAAGTAGACATAATCTTAAATGGAAGAATTTTGACATAAAGAAAGATTTCTTGCATCTAGATCAGAGAATGGCTGATCTGGATCAGGTAGTTTCTGTCAAAATACAACGTGGTCAGTTTTATATAATCATCTGTTATTTATATGCCATCTTCCATTTAGCAAATTCCTGTGTAATATAACTTTGAGAGCTAGAAGATTGCACTTCAGTCTCTTAAGTTCTACTTCTAATTTTCAGCATTTAAATGAAGGTGATAATATCTATTACTTTTTTTTGTTTCTTGCAGTTATGTTCGAGCAGAAGTACTTGCTGGTTTCGTAAATGGTTTATTCCTCATCTTTACAGCATTCTTCATTTTTTCTGAAGGTGTTGAGGTATGTTATGAAAGCAATTTCACTATTACATTCTATAATTAATACGGAAAAGCATTTCCATTTTTAATAGGAATAAATTATTGAAATTAATGAATTGAAAAATTAAATTATGTTCATAATTGATGAAAGATCTGGGATTTGAACAGAGAATAGGGCCATCTGAAATTGCTGTTTCATGACAGAAACCCAGCTTTTTCAGCATATCTGTACTAGCTTCTTAAATAGTGTTTTTTGTTTATGTGTAAAATTCTGTGAGATGGAGCCTGTCCTTTTTTTTTCAGCCAGTTAAGGATGTCTTAGAATGATCTTCACTTCTCATTGTTAAAGAACAAATGAGGCCAAGAAAGAGAGGCCCAAACTAGTCATTCAGAGGAGAGAAGTTAGTCATAAGTAACGTGCTGTGAAGCTGGACCAGCTGGTTAAAGAAAGAGCACTGTTCTCCAAATCTTGAAGTCTGTAATAAATGACAGGTAGTAATAGCTTAAACATTTTAAGGGCTCTTTTCTTGAATTTTTTTTACATGATGGTTCAGGTAATAATTTCAAGATTGGAATTTAGACACTAAGGGCAACATCAAGGATTAAGAGATAAATAAAAAAACCTGATAACTATTTCTAATCAGCTTAAGTTAGTGCTTTCACTTTTTAATGGGAAATACACTATAAATTTGTTTAGACTTCTAGTTCAGAATAAGTCTATTTGAGTTTTTCTTTTATTAACAGAGAATTGGGAAGAGCTTTTTCTACATTGATAGGCTTTTAAATACTTCAAAATCAGTTAAAGCTGGGCTGAAATTGCTTAAAAGCCTGGGAAAACTTCATTCCAAATCTAGAAACAGGAGGAGAACCTACTAGAAAAATCAAAAATCATGACAGGGTCAAGGGTAATGTTGAAACATAGCTCTCTGTGTGCTGATCTGAGCTCCCATGCTAAGTATTTTCTTTGCTTGGGATGGTGACTCTCTTTCTCTCAGTTGCTTTAAAATTTTACATCTTCTAAAAGTTTTATTGTCTTGCTATTTACTGCCTGCACCTTTCATCCTTGTGGAGAGGTGGGGAATGTTTTTCTCCTCTGTCAGTAGTAAGTTACACTCATCAACAATTAGCTTCAGATGCAAATTGTATTAGGTCTATAATGTCTCATTGAGAAAAAAAATTCCAGAGGAAGTAGGGTAAAAAAGAATTGGAAAAAATAAATCTAGATTTGAGAGTTTCTAAAAAATGTCGTAATTTGTTCTCAGTCTTCGTTTCATTCCCCTCACTGCCTCACCTTTCTACAGAGAAAGGAAGAAATGGCATTCTAGACTCTTAGAAGTCTTATAGGTGACTTAAGCAATCCATGTACTGGAACAAACCTGAATGTTTTCAAATGGTGTTGAGCCACATCCCACAGCACAGCTAAATCTTATGATAAAACTGTGCTAGACTCTCAGAATATTCTACTGTACTTTCACAGCTTTAATAATAGAACTTTATTTTCAGACACTGAGAATTGGTCTGTGTATCATCACAAAAACTGGAAGTCCTGAGTAATTTTTAATTATGTCTATATATATGTTATGTGTGAGAATGCTCCTGTATCTAAGCAGTTTTTTGATGCCTTGTAATAATGTAAAGGGATTGTAAAAACTCTACACTTGCTTTTTGGTTTGTTTAATTTTTTTAAATTTTTTTTTTTGTAGAGAGCACTTGAGCCTCCTGATGTGCATCATGAGAGACTTCTTCCTGTTTCTATACTAGGATTCATTGTAAATCTTATAGGAATATTTGTTTTTCAGCATGGAGGTCATGGGCATTCACATGGCTCTGGTAGGATGTAACTTCCAGTACTGTTTCCTTTCTTGGCAGCCTGTGTTCCGGGACTTTATTATCCCCCAGTGAGAACCCCAGTATTGCATTTGATGTCTTCTTGTTAATGGCAATCCTAGCCAAATGTGTATGTGACCTCTTGCTACGTTGGCTTCTGTATTTTATTACTAGCCCTGGTATGCCACTGTTGTACTTCTCATGTTAATGTCCATTAACTGGAACACCTAGAAGTCCAGAATCTGTTTCTGAAGTTGATGCACTTTCTGCACCTTACTGGAAGAGATTTGTAGTGCATCTTCTTGGACAGATTTAAGCGGGACTTCAGCAAGGTTCTGTCTGGAAAATTTAGAAAACAGTATCTGAACCAAATTTAAGCACGAGATGATTCTGCTTCAGATGCTTCTCGACTTGGTGTCTTTTAAATTGAAATGCAGAATTGCCTAAATACACATGGTAAACACTGGAGTTTTTTCTGCAAAGCTTATGGGTCTCTCTTTGAGCCTAACATATAAACTTACAGTCTTTGGCTTTTAAGCAGCAGTCTAAACTTGAATTTTTAATCTGTGAATGACAGTCAATTTCTGGTTTCTTAAAACAGCTGTTTTTAAAGTGCTTGTAGCTAATGAGGTGTACATTTTTCGAATTGTACTAAAAGTGTAGCACAACGTGTCTCAGAAGTGGGAATGTATAAAAGCACTGGACTTCTCAAATCCAGTGTATTTTATGTGTGTGTGTATATATATATACACTTGTGTATACATATATATAATATGTCTGCATAGCAGAGCTGTAGATGACAAACAGCTTGTGTTAAGTTTCTTAACTTATTAAAGCCATACCTTAAGATGACCTAAAAGATGAATAGGTTTTGAGTAGCTGAGAGCAAATGCAAGTGTACTTTTATTCATCATTTATGCATTCATCATACTCTGATGGTGATATTTGTTCATAGGGCATGAGCACAGCCATTCTCTGTTTAACGGTGGTCTCAGCCATGGGCACAGTCACGGAGATCATGGACACAGCCATGGACATAAACATTCCCATGGTCATGGCCATGGACACTCTCATGGTCAGGATTATTGTCATGGTGAGTACTGGGTTGATACCACAGACCATCCTGACTCAGTCTAAATCTGCAATTAATAACTTACCGAAAAATAAGAAGAGTGTTCTGGCAGCGTGTTGTGATCCTATGTGGAAGTAGCTTCATTCAGTGTCTGGTATGCTCTGCCACCACCATGTTTTGTGGCTCATTTTGTGTTTCACTTGCAGTAATTTCAGTGTTAGTTTTTAAAGATTTTGCTTATGCTCTGGTTTTTGAGTGTGTTGGCACACAACTGTAATGTTGTGTGTTGGCAAAAGATGAAACAGCTGTATGCTTTTGCAATATAGTGGAATTAGTTATCGAGTGCCCTGTTTCAATTTTGTCATTAAAATCAATTGACAAGGTTAAGCTGCTTTGCTAGTGTTCTCCATTTGAATAATTTTACAGCACAAGATATTAGAAAAAATGAACCAACAAACTTACGGATTGTTAGTTGTACTTGGTTTGTGATCTCAAATAAGACTTTCCCCATTTGGTGTAGTTGTAATCTGTTTTAAGATGGTTATGAAAAAGATACTTGTTATGTTAGCAATGCTTAAATCTTTTCCATGAAGGCAAACAGTCTGAGAAGAGACATTCATGCAAAATACGATCAGTGGCCTTCACTGTGTGAGAAGAGCTTGTGTAGGTGCCACCTATTTGAAACAATGGAAATGCAAGCCTTGTGTTACCACAGGGTCAGCAGTCCTTCCTGCCTTAGCCATAAGCTGGGATCTGATGTGACTCAAAATGTGCACATTCAGAGCAGGGAACAGTGAGGCAACTGGCAGACAGGAGGTGACAAAGAGTATAAAAATATTTACTTGTCCCTTCCTTGCTATTCTTAGAAAATTGGCATTTGTGTTCCAGTAGTTCTCCTGGAATTTGGTTGGAAAACTGGAGCTCCCTGCTTCTGCCTCTTCCTTGCCTTCCCCGTGGCCCCCACCCTTGCAGACCATGAATGTAGCTATCTGTATTGTGCAATTTGATACTCAAATCAGCTGTTGTGTAGATTGTTGTATATCTTTACTAAAAGCATTTTGCTATCCTTTAACAAGTTTTTCTTAACATATCTTTCAGATTAATGCTGCAAAGGCATTAATCTGTTTGGATGAGAGATTTTTTTACTGCTTCCTTCTCCAAGTCTTATCCTTGTTTTTTTACAATAGGTATAAATGCTTGCTTAAGTGAAGTGTTTCTGGTTAGCAAATTTATTTGAACCTACTGTCCTCGCTTGTGTTCATGGCTTGGGTTCTTGAGGGGTCTTATTTTGCTATGTACTAGTAAGGTTTTACCCCTGAGTTTGTTTTAATTAAGAATAAATGTAGACAAATTATTTTCATATATATACCTGTGTAGAAATCTATTGTGTAAAGTGATGTTTTATTTTTAAAAATGTATTTTTAAGACTTCTAACATAATCGCTGCATAAAAAACCAATAGTCTGAGTAAAAGCTAATCATTGTGAGCAGCCTGTCTGTCCAAGACATTTCCAAAAGGAAGAGTGTAACAGAAGGACCACTAGAGAGAGCCTTTGTCTAGGTTAATATGTCAATAATTGTCTTCACAGATGACCATTCTCTTGAAGTAATGCCTGGATCCAGCAAACAGATTTTACAAGGTACAATGAGAATAAGTATGATGATTTATTGGTTTTATCACAGTCTGCCTGCCTGGGTCTGTCACACATCTGTTTTAGAGGGTTCCTCTGGATAAATGCCATGATTTTCTTAAAGGAGCTATTCAATGAAGCTCCATTCCCCCTGTAAACAGCTCTGCTGTACCCTGTGCATGACAAGGTGTTGAGACATTCACAGAAGCCTAAATGCAGTGTCAACACAGTTTAAAAGAGACATCCCAAAAGCTGGGATTCAGCTTCTGTTATTGATGCTGAAAAATCAATGAAAAACTAGGAAAGAGTGGTTAAAAGCAGAAACCTAAAGAGCCTAATAGTAATATATGTTCTGTAACGTAAAGAACAGTATTATTAAGATAGAAGGTATTTAAAAATGCAGATTGATATAATTGCTAAAGAGTACCTGAGCTTAAAACTTGCATTTCATCAAGCTCTTACAGTTGGTTTAGAGCAGATGGTAATGCATCTAAATTTCTTGAAGTAGTATTGGGGTCCCTGACCTCCTGAGCATTAGTTATGGATAATTTAGATGCTGGTTTTGAGCTTTGATTGGCTGTTTGTTGGTTTTGTTTTGCTTTTTTCAGATGTTCAGAAGTTAAAGGGAGACAATTATGAGATGTAGGAGGTAGTAACTATTTGACATACCCAAATGTACATAGGGTTTTCTCTTATTGGAGGATTTTATGACTTGTTTGTAGTCCTTGAAAAAGAACATTTACAAGTTCTTCCAGAACTTACAGTACACTGTATTATGTATATGTATACTCAGTACTTCAGCTGAAGATATTTCAAAGTCAGCCTTTTTGTGAAAGACTCATTTTAATTGAAGCATATTTAAAAGACCTGATTTTATTCCAATTTTTCAATACTGAGGGAGAAACCCCACCAAGTGAAGCAAAAACAATCACTCATGAGACAATCACTCACAAGCAATCACATTGCAGCAGCAGATCAGTGCCCAGTGATGTCTCTGAGCAGTGGCTGTTTGGGAAAGACAACACTGTGGTCTTGCTGGGCAGCAGGATGCTGGGTGGTATGGAACACCCCTCTGGTCTGTGTGGATCAGCTGGCCTGGCTGTGTGCCCTCCAGCACGTTGCCCACCCCAGCCTTCTTGCTGTGGGGCAGGCTGCTGTGGAGAAACCCAGCTGTGTCCCAGCCAGACCCAGTACAAATGTAGACTTGGAGAAATCCCCAAAGAGCTGCTTTATAGCGGTGTGTTCTTTATCCAAGAGGGGACTATCTGTCTGGAGAATTGCATCCAAAAAGCTGTTTCTGAAAGACTTCCAGTCACTGCCAGCAGAGAGCTCCAAAGGCTAAAGTTTGGCTAGCTGCAAAGTATGTGTTTCTTTGTATTGCAAGGCAGTGTTATCCTTCAGAATAAGAGAAGGCTTCTCACGTCTGCAGTATTGTTTAATTCTCAAAACTATTTGTCTTGGATTTCTTTGCCGAATAACTTCTAGAAGGTATTGTCAATTAAACATTAGCACGTGTCAAAGCTTTACAGAGCTGTTTCTGTTAACAGTCTGTCCATCTTATACAGAACTCACTACTGTAGGCATCGGGGAATATGAGTTTCTGTACTATAATAAGGGTGGGTATTGAATGAAAAAGTCTAGCTGCAGCCACAACAGTTAATCACTGTTTAGCTTAATAGCCTTCCAATGAAATACTCTTTACTGCTAAGTGCAGAAAACAATGTAAATTCTTCAAATGGCCCATATTCTACAAATACATTAAAATCTTTTTGTGTTTGACCCAAAACTGACCACAAATTTTTTAAAAGTATAGGCCATATTATCTAGTTCTTGAAACTCCTTTCTGTAAAAAGTCTCTGAAATGCTCCATTAGCTTTAAGACTAGCAAGTTCTAATGGTATCACTTAATCTCTTCCAGGTGTATTTCTGCACATTGTGGCCGACACGCTGGGAAGTATCGGTGTAATCATATCTGCTATACTGATGCAGAACTATGGTCTCATGATAGCAGATCCTATTTGTTCAATGCTGATAGCACTCCTTATAGGTGTAAGGTAAGTGTTCCTAGCACTGGTATTTGGTAGTAACTTTGATACTAGTTACAGCAGAAATTACAGCTCAGAAGAAAAAGAGGTTTTGTTATGCTAATGACTTACAACATTTGCTTTTCTTCCAAGAGTGGTGTGTTACTCTGTTCTGTGCAGCCATTCTGGTGAGCTCTTACATGAGTTATCTTTCTTTCCCTTTTCTACAGCTACAACTTCAGCTCTTAAATCTGCATATTTTGTCCTTCTTTGCATAATCCTTCCAAAATGTCTTTCAGGTTCAAACTGTAGAAAGCTTCATCTCTGTATTTAGTACATGCTTATATAAACCAATGTACTCCAGTAAATGGAGCAGAATGGTTTCAGGGCAGCAGCCTTGAGGCTGCTGGCACAAGATGTGCCCTTGTCCTTGACAAATCAAGGCTGGTAGTTTTTAATTTTGTTTTTTTTATCTTGACAAGAACTGTTTTCCATAGTATTTGTACTCTGAGACACCTTTTTTTCTTTTAAAATCTGGTGGAAATGCTTCAAGTACTTTGGGACTTTCACAGTTGTTTCTTACCAAGATCACTGTAAATGTGAAGCTATTTGGATTAGACTGGTCAAGCAAATATTTCATTCAGTGATGTTATGAGGCTTTTTTGGCAGCAGTTTCAATGGTGGCATAGGGCAGCGTGCCACAACTCCAGTTACAACCTAATAACTGAACACCTTTGTCTGTTCAGCAGCGGAGAGTGTCATCTGATGAACTGCAGCTACTTATGCTCATACCATGTATGGCATATTTATGGCTTGTGCATGGCAGCATTCACAGGATTATTGATGTGAATCTCCCTGTTAGTCAAAGTAGGGCAGCAGGCTTCAGACACAACGCCCACAGAAATGTCTGTGCTAGCAATCACTTTTAAATCACCACTTTAATATAAACTTCGGAGATTTCGACTTAAGCGTTCTGTAATTTCATAAATGACAAATTCTTACAAACTACTTCTAGTACTGAAATCTCAAAAAATGGGGAAGAAAATGTGCAAGTTCCAAGGGGAAAGAAACTAGTGCTGAGGTAGAGGTAGTAGCTGAGTAAAACACAGGTTTCCATACACTTGGTATTTTAAGGGTCCAGCTTTGTGTAGAGCAGAAAATCCCATATGAATGACAATTCATTTTTTTCTTCCATTCATACAGTAGTTGAAATAACACTGAATTCCATAACAGAGTAATAATAATGCTGTTTATAGGTTTTCTAGCACAGATAGAAGGAGCATTTGAGACCCATGTTCTATGCTGAAGATGCTGGAGAAGTTCACTATTTGAGGTGTCTCTTGATCCGATGCCAGACTTCAGCCTGTAACGTTATTTTGTTGGTCCACAACATGGACAGTAGAATAATTACACGATCAGTAGAATAATTCTGCTATCAGTGCAGTCAGCTGCATCATAGTTGATAGAAGCAAGCCTGCATTTCTTGCAGACTGACACATCCTGGCACATCAGTGAAGCAAACACTAATTGCAGAGTTGGGTGGTTTTGTGTTGGTATTTTGTTTGTTTTCTAAGCAGTGCAACAGACTTAACTATTGATGGTTTTGTTTGAAATGCACTTTAAGATCATAAATTACTGGTAGTTTCAGATGGATATTGAGAACTCAAGGCCTTTTCTGTGGTGTTTGCTTTTACCAATCTTCCTTTACACTTCTGGACATAAAACCACTGTTAATTTTGCCTTATTCTTCACCATGCTGTGTTTGAAGTGTTCTTTAAGAATTAGTGCAAAAGCATTTTCAGATTTTCGTGTAGGTGATCTTCTGTAACAGCAAAATGGGAACCCAGGTGATGCTTGCTAGGATATATAATAGTTATGTGCTTAATCTTTTAAAGTCACCTAAATCTAACCCAGAGAAAAAAAAATTACCAAAGGTCTTTGAAATTTAAAATTTGAGGGGAATATCATTGCAAAAGTACTTTTAACTGGTAATGGCAAGAGCTGTGTCTGGTTCAGGGTGCAGGGGATATTTGGATTTTGGGTTTTTTTAATTGTCTGTCTGCTCATGGGATACTTGTGGGTTTGAGGTGGGAAGGACAGGGATGTTGAATTTCTAGTACAGGAGGTCCTGTCCATTTCTGTGGGCAAATTTGAAACCTTTATAAATAATTTTTGGGGTAAATTTGGCTTCAGATTAAATAATTGTCTGCTGTTTCAAATGAATAATTGTCAGTTTTGTTTGTGTCCCTTTTACTAGTTACACCACCTTTGGTAAGGTAAAGTGGTGTAAGGGTGTATGTGTGCCCCAACAAGCAGACCCCACTCTTGTGTGTTTAAAAATCAGGATCTGTTCTGTGATCAGGATCTTTGTGGCTGTAATAAAAGAAGCATAGTTTTGAGCCAGAGATGCA
Organism: Callaeas wilsoni; assembly: GCA_013398955.1. NCBI lineage: Eukaryota > Metazoa > Chordata > Aves > Passeriformes > Callaeidae > Callaeas > Callaeas wilsoni. Next base: position 99,488 of record VWPU01004265.1, on the reverse strand, counting down.
AAAGCCAGTCTGATAAAGTCATTTAGGAGTTTTAATGAGGTTGGGGGACTTTGCCCCAGTTGGAACTGGATCCTCTAAATTGTTGCTTAATGGTCTGAGTTTTACAGAGTCTGCAGGGTATGAGTAGAGGGTAGGTTAGATCCAGGAATGCTGTTTCTCTGTTGTTTTGTTAGGGTTTTTTGTTGTTGTGAGGTTTTTTAAGTTTGTTTTAGTTTTGTTTGGTTTTGGTTTTTGTTTTCATTTTTAAATCTGTATTCTTTCTATGATACTTTTGTACACAAAGAAGGAATAAAGGCAGAACAGAAATCCTTATTGCCTTTTATGGAAGTATATTTTATATTATATTTTATGGTGAACCAGTAGAATATCAAAGCTATTGCATGAGAATGCAGAGGAAGATCATTGCTCTTAATGCAGGATTGCTTGTGTCTATATGAGATAACCGTTCATTTGTTTTATATTGTGTGTTGGGCAGCTTTCTCTGGTTTATTTGAGCCTTGCCTGCTCCTGTTAGTGGGTCTTCTGTGTTCAGGTTTCTGAAATGATGGCCACGCTTGCCAAAAAAGTCACAAAAATATCAGTATAAGATGACTAAAAAACTTACTGGTGCAGTGTAAAGCTGTACAGACTCCACTTGGCCTTGTGCATGTGCAGAAGGGTTAAGCAATGCTTCTTCAGAGAAGTCAGGCAGTGCTTTTAAATGAAATGCTTGAGCCTTCTTGTAGACAACATCTCTAATTAGTGCAAATTGTCAGCTGCTGACACAGTTGCTTAGTTGCTCCTGTGATCCTTTGCTAAGGCTGCTCTAGGGTGACATTCTCTGCCTAACTCCTCATGAGTTAGCACACAACATTCTGACTGCACAGTGAAAATCCCGTGTGGGATCTCAATTTTCCTGAATGCAACCACTTATATCTAATGACTCTTTCTTTGATTACTCTGTACTATCTCGTGCAAGTAAAGCATAAATAGGACATGCTTAAAATAGACAAGTCTGTCTTACCAGCATTTAGAAATATTTTTAAAAAAAGCTTGACTATTTCATTGTAGTTCAGGCTGACACTCTTTGAGTTTTTTCCAAGGTGTTGTCCACATAATTGTATGTGCCTTGAATCAATAAACAATTTCTCAAGTCTCTAAACTGCTTTTAATATTTAAAACTAAATACTCATTTAGTTTTTAACCTTAGCTAAGCCTTATTCTGAAATGTTGAAGCAATTTTAGTATTTCAGTCAGCTATGTGAAACTAGGCACCACGCAAAAGCCACAACTCTGGTATAAATCAAGTTTGACCTAAACCACTATTAGGCCCACATGTTTCTAGAAAGGCACAGTAGACTAAATCTGATACTAGATTGCACAGAGTATGCAGACTGCATATTAAGTGGTCAAAGAAATGAGGCAATTTACTTCAGTCATTTAGTGAAGTTGTTTCCATGGGTTACATAATTTTTTGCATAAAATCTAGAGCTGCTTGAACATGATATAATATGAAAGAGCTTTGTGGGAGGGTGTGCCAGTAACATTTGGGGCCTTTCATGTTTGGGGCATAGCAGTATTAAAAAAATTACTTTTTTTAAATGAAGTGCTACATTCACTAAGATTCACAAGGAATTTTCTATAGCAAAACTCCTCCATATTAGCATGTTTGTTGTCAGTGTTATTTCAAGCCATTGTTGCTAAATGTCAAGTACTACCTTTATTTACAGGGTAATGGTACCTGCCAGCCTTGCTTGAGAATCAAGGTACTACCTTGTTATGAGAACAAAGAATTCCAAATCAGTAAAGCAAATGTTAAACCTGTGGTCCTTGTCTTGAGCAAAGCTTGCAGTCTGATTAAAATTGCCATTGCCTAATAAAAAATTTTATTAGAGTTCTGAAATAGGCCAACAGCCTTCACACTGCGGATATGGATGTGGCTGGGAAAAAACCCAGAATCTGGAAATCTGGCTGTAGATTTTGAGCTATGGTATTTGAAGAACCATAGCTGGTCTTGATCCTTAGCAATGTTTGTTTACCTTCCATGAATCCTGTCACAAATATCCTTTAGTTTCCATAGTGCCGAGAGCACGGAATGAATTTCCTGCTGCGCTGTGAGTGCAATGTCTGTGTAAAGGGTTCTTTACCCAGAGTTGTTTTCAGCTTTGCAGTCCAAGATCATGACAATGCCAGGGTCTTGCTAGCTGTGCCTACAAAACCAGGATGGCCCTGGAATGGGTATGAGTATGATCTGATGGTGATGCAGGTTAATTAAGAGTTTGATGCTTTCATTCTTAATTTCTAATCAATCCATGTGTAGAAGTGGCAGGCTGGATTTATCAGATTCATGTCAATAGTTTTTTATTTGGTTGAACATCTTTCACTTCTTCAGTAGTAGCAGTGTATGTGCAAATGTGATGTGCTGTAACATTAGCTGCCTTTGCTTTCCTGGCTTTTGTAGAGGATATGTTTTTATTCCAAATCTTGCTGTGGGTTAGTGCCTCTCAAATTTTATTGTCTTGTAAAAGAGTGTGATATTTTAGATTTAAGGCTTGGTAATCAGAAAGTAATGGAGTTGTGTCTGCTTTAATAGCAAAGGTTACTGACTGCTTATGCATGAGAAAGCTTTCCACTTGATGAGAATTCAGCATTATTTGTTTTCCTGAATAATCTTATAAATTAAAACAAACAAGGGAGGAAGCACCAGTGCAATAGTTGCTGTGGAGGCAGACACTTTTTTTTTTTTTCACTAAGAACTAAGCCATAAAAAGGAGAAAGCTTGGTCAAAATCTCTAATCATGTTTTCAGCCAGCTTGGTTTTGTCATCTTCCCTTATGTTTTCTTCAGTCACATGAAGTGGAACTGATATTTCTAGTGCCTCCTAGTGATTAAGTAATTCTGGTTTTAGTTAATGTTTGAGGAAAGAGCATACTCTGTGGAGTTCTGGTTTTTAAATTAAGGGTTTTGTTCTTGAGTAGTATGCATGAAACAATGGAAAACATCAGCCATCGTCAAACTGGATTCTGTTGTTTGTTGTGTTAGTTTTACAGTAAGGTACCATGTAAGTTAGTATCCCTTTGGATGCAGAGGGGCATCCACGGCTGTCTTTGCCCTGAGCATCATTTGTGAGGGCCTGTCACATCACTGCAGCTGTCTTTTGGCCTTTTCAGCTTTGCAAAAGATAAACTTTGTATCTGAACACTGGCTCTAAGATAGAGGAAGAAGGTGTGACCCGAGATATGCTTCAACTTTCACTAACAGTATCAAGCCACATCCTGATTTACCTCTATTCTTTGGACTTTTAAGATGTTCTTGTTTCAGAGCCTGTCTCTTCAAATCTACTTGACAATTAATTTCTCTTCCATCAGATAATATACATCAGTTTTATTAAATAATGTAAATAAGTTGTACAAATTAGACATTTTTGTTAGCTTTCTTTCATGGCTTTTCTCACTCTTAGTGGTATATTTCAATAAAAAGGCAGACTACATTTTCTATTCCTTTAGTTGTTTCCCTGGGAAAAAATATGCAGCCTGTATGTGTGTGGGTTTTGAAGCCTTTGGATGCATATGTTAGAGAAGCCTTGTTAAATTTATGGGAATGGAGTCAGTGTTCAAAATTCTTGCATTCACTTTGCATCCTGAACTTGTGTATTGGTCTTTCAAGGTTTTTATTAAGAAGCAAACCTGCATTTTAAATAGGGAGTTAAACCGAAATCAATTCATCAGTGGCGTGTGTTGGCAGCTCCAGCTCCTTTTGATGTAATGCTTGTGACATGGACATTATTTAGTGAGATGGGTCCATTAATAAGAGAACTTTTTTTCCCTAAACTTCTGTAATCCACTGTAGAATGTGACACTCCAATTAAGCTTCTTTTAGACAGATTGACAGTTATTGCATTGCTAAATGTTTGTCTTAGTGACAGGTCTAGTTTAGGCAACTCCTGCTTGCCCCTAATTGCTTCTTCCTATTTCTGAACCGATGCCTTGGTGGCAGAGCAAACGTGGGAGGCCATGTGCTGGAGAGCACCAGGCAGTGAATTTGGCTGAACAACCACTGTGCCTGCAAGAAGACTTAATTTTAGGGTGGTGCTTTTTCCAGGGGTTCATTAGACAGGAGTCACGCAGCCGCTCGCTCGCTCCCACCCTGGCCAAGGTTCGGTGAGCAGTGAGCTGAGCAGTCCATCAGGCAGCACTGCTTGCATGTTCAGATGGAAACACCTTTGTTAGAAATGGTTAGGTCATCTGTTCACATCTGCAAGAACACAGCTGGTCTGTGCCATGCATTCCACATCACTTCGTGAGATTTTAAACAAAGGTTCTGCGCTGTCCTTTAACAGCTGGTCCAGTTAAGCTCTTACAGATGTTTTAGGTGTGCTTTTAATCCCATAACTCCGTGTACTGCAGCTGTGATGCCAGTGCTGAACTCTGAAATACAACTTACAATTTCTGAAACATAGAATCACTTCCAGTCCAGAGTGTTAGATGACTTGTATGCTCTTGAAATTAAGTTCCTATTTAAGCTTTAGTGTTGAGCTACAGATATTTGTCATCCACTTGAAAATTTTAGAATGCTCTCCTGAACCAGACATGATGCACTACTCCTAAACAAAAAAATCACCATGCTGAATACTTAATAAGAATATAACCTTTTAGTGGTAGCTTCAGCGTCTAGGCTTACTGGTCTCCTGGTTTTATTAAAAAACAAAAAGTAATAATAATAAAAAAGGGTATTAAATGTCTTTTTAGTTTGCTGATTAAACAAGACCATTTGGCCAGGAAGGAATCTCTAATTGCTTCCAAATGTTTAACCCTTGAGCTTAGATGAGACCCTACACTTAGTTCACTTCAAGAATATGCCAAGTTGTCTGTTTCTGACAAAATAACTCTCTTATAGCTGGACTGTTGCACACTAATTTTGTTTTATGATTACCCCATTATTATCTTCGTTCATAAGAAAAATATGCCTTAAACCAAACACGAAAGCAAACCCGATTTCAGTTGAGTATTTTTCTGGTTGCTTGTGAATGATTTGCCATTGAAGTTGGTTTTGAGCTATACAGCTGCTTTGTTTTATAGCTTCCAAGACACCAAGAGATTTCATCTCAAATCCTGTGATGAAACCATTAATCTTTTGTGACTGGCCACCAGTTGACTCTGTGAAAACTGTGGGGGAGAAATAATCTTGCCTTTGATAGGACACCATAACAATTTTGTCAATCCTTTTATTTTCTGTACTGGGTTTTCATGGCAACTTTTTCAGCTTCTGGTGGAAGAACTAAAGAAACGTTTCTCAGCATTAAGGAATCTTAGATTGCTCCTTGCACCTTTTGAAAATGTAATAATAGCTAATTTCCTTTTTTCTTTCTAGTATTGTTCCACTTTTAAAAGAGTCCATTGGGATTTTGATGCAGCGAACTCCTCCTTCCCTGGAAAATGCCCTGCCTCAGTGCTACCAGAGGGTGAGCTCTTAAGCCAGTTTTGCTCTGACTGATCAAGCTGCTATGTGTATGAGGATATTTGGTGATGTTTTTCCAGTAATTCCTGTCAAAGGTACCTTAGAATACACAAATGGAGGTACCAGTTTAATATTTTCCCGTAGTCCTAAATTGCATGTAGCCTCACCTTAGTTTATGTTTTAAAAATTTCCTATGTTAGGTAAGAAAAACAGATCCTGAAGCTTTTCCTCCCAAAGTATTTTGTGCTTATACATAACATTGAAAGTGTATTCATAAGAATTCAAAGATCACTCTGGATTTGACCTGTTCTCCTGCTTAACTTTTCTATTAGCATGCCATGACCTGAACACTGATGTGCCTTTGCAAAGTCAGTACAAAGCACTTGAAGGAGTGCTGCCTTTCCTTGGGAGTTACAGGTTGTAATCATCACATCGAGGATTTGCTGGAAGTGGAAAGAGGAAAAAACAAAGGGATTGGCAGGACAAATCTAAGCCCTCACAAAATTGTAAATGATATAGATATATTTCTGTTAAAGCTAGAATCTCACAGATTGTTTCATGGCAAAATTCACACATTTGCAGAAAGGGCAGTTTTATTTGGATGCTATCTCATATCCAATAACTGACTTTTCTCTCGTGAACACCTCTATTTTCAGAAATGGTTTCAGTAAAATATATGTAGAATGTAAATGCAGCAGGGTACAAAATCACAACACATATACAAAATCATAACACAGACACAGATCCATATGTTTTCATCTTCCTTACAATAACTGAAATAGTAATAAGAAATTTTGGTGAAAGATCACAAAATGCACAGTGAACTAGAAGTAAAAGAATGCATTGGCTTTTATATTTTCTGTAAAAAACCCTAGTACAGACAAATATTTTCTGAAATACACTTTCTAAAATTTGCCTCTATTTTTAGGTGCAGCAGTTGCAAGGAGTTTACAGTTTACATGATCCACATTTCTGGACCCTCTGTACTGATGTTTACATAGGGACTTTGAAGTTATTAGTAGCTCCTGATGCTGATGGAAGATGGATTCTAAGCCAGACTCACAATATTTTTACTCAGGTATGTCTTATCAGTGGAAATCGCATCTCAAAGTGTAAGTTGCTTGTCACATGTGGTGTGACATTGTAATTCTTATCAAGAAAGGTTAAATATTTCTGAGTTTGTATGTGTTTTGAAAAGCTTCCCTGCTCCAGCTGTATACAACAGTTTCAAAATACTCAGCTGTGTAGATGGGTTAGTTTTTCATGTCACTTTATGGAAATAACAGATGTGATTGTCTCAGGTATATCAAATTGGGTTGATCTATATTGACCTATAAGGAACTAAGAAAACAGATGAGGCTTCTCTTAGGACAGAGTTTCTCACCACAGACTGGACCTACTCAGGCTTCTCACTGCACTGGCAGCTTGCACATGTGATGGCTTTCTGGAGAGAATCATAGTGTAGAGCTGCTTTGCACAACAAGTCGCACGTTACGCTCCTGTGCTTAGCTCCATTTTAAACTGACAGTTCTTCAAGCAGCTTGCTTTTCAGGAAGTTAAACTGGCACAAAAGAAAGTAAGAATTGCTTTTGTGCAGCTTCACATGTGGCAGTTATTTAGGCTGAATCAGAAGAGGTAATGTGGCAAAGCTAATGTTAATACAACATTATGTGTGTGCACTTGACTGTGTGAAGAACTCCTTACTCATCTGGTGCTCTCTGAGTGATCTGCTAAATGTGGGAGATGAATTACAGAAAAATAAGACATTGAGGTTTTTTGCTAGGTCACTTACTGATGTGGGCTGATGTTCAGGACAGGAAACTGCTTTGGCTTTACAGCATTTTTAACCCTCCTTCCCTTTTCCACAGGCAGGAGTAAGGCAGCTTTACATACAGATTGATGTTGCGGCCATGTAGTCAGTTCCTGGAATGGTGCTGTTGGACCAAAGTTTTCAGTACTGTAGTGGTGTAACAACACTTCTGGAGACAGAGCCTGCCTCCACCACGTCTGGAATCGCCTGAATAGATTTCTGCCCTTGGGCTACGAAGGGAGTTCACTTCTAAGGAGTAAATATTGAATGAATGTTATGGACTTTGGGTCTTGTCTTTTTTGGGGCCCCTAAACATGTAAGTTTTGGAGGGTTTTTTACTTGATAAGATTGTGGTACTGGAAACCCTGTCATGTCTTCAGTAAAGCTGCTGAAACCACTGCTCATTCCCATAAAACCAGTGTTACCGACAATTGGAAACTTGTTTTGTAGACAATGTCACAATGGCTGACATGCTTCAATATAACTGTATGTTTGTACAATTGTTTGTACTTTGCAAACTTAATGAACCAAACCATATTGGGTTTTCAAAGTGCCTTTTATATCAGGAGAGCTATTTGCCAGCATAAATATGGAGCATCAAAGGGTTTTATTACTTTTACAAATAATCTTGTATGCAGTCTGATTATTTACTAGTGATGTATGCGGGGGGGTTGTGTACTTGCATAACTGTAGATGTTAGACTTCCATTATATTTGCATCTTACCAGACAGAAAAATTCTAAATGTAAAAGACAAAGCTGTTGTGAAGAGACTTGCTTCTGAGACAAGCTGGGTATTTTGTTGCACGTCTTGTGAAAATTATTTTAGTCCAAATACTAGATTTAATTTCAATTCTTAGTCTCTTCATACTGTTGAGAGTAATGAGGCATTACATGATGCTGCTCATGTTCAGTCACTTAAACAATGGGCAGTTGAAGGAAGGTGCTGGTGATGGAAGCAATGCTTGAAGTTTATTTTCCAAATTATGTGGCAGAAAAAACTAAATCCTGAAATTGTGAAAGCGTAAGTCTCCTTGATTTTAATAGGTTGTAATAATTTTTATTAAAGTGATCAAGTTCAAATTTTGCCTGTCCAAATACTGAAAATAGTTGTTTCTGGCGGTTATACCCGAAATGGAAATAAGGACCACATTTCATGCCGTTTAAGCTTATGGTCTTCCCAGGCTGACAAATCTTACATCTTGGACTGTGTTACTGTAGCCTTGTCTGCTTTCATAGGGGAGAAAGTTTTCAGTGCAGTAAGGGTTGTTAGATTGGGTTTTTTCCCAGAAACATTCACCTGTCATATATTTTCTAGCATTTGTTATCATTTTACTTGGATATCTGAGTGTCGTTTTCAAAAGCAATCTGCTATGCTTGGTATTACAGATGATAGTTCCACTATGCTGCAGGAGTTCACTTAGTAATGGAAGACTTTTTAAGAGGACATTTTACAAACAGAACATGGTGGAGTAAAAAGCAAGACAGGCTTTTTCTGAGAAATCATAGCTGCCGCTGATTGGTATGGATTTTATGTTTGTTTTGGTACCTGTTAGAGGTAATACTAAAATCAAAGCCCTGAGAAGCTGACAATGTCTGTGTAGTAAGTGCTAGGCACTATGAAATTACTGAAGATTAATTTGCAGAAATGGTTTGTTTGCCACTGATATGGTTGAATTCATCACAGATACGAAGAGTTTCTTGCATTCATTCTGTTGTTCCTGTATAGCACTCGATTTCTTTTCATGTGTAAACACAACACTTGCCAAATTTGATGGTGGTTCCTGAATTTTCTGGTTGTGAAATTGAAACATGAATGTTGATTTTGTCCAGATCTTGGGGGTGTACTCTTGTGCTTGGAACTGGAAACTGGGTGCAAAAAAAAATGGCAGTAGAAAGCCACCTATAATCTTGGTTTTAATCTTTGCAGTCTCTTGCAGTGTTCAGATCCTTCCATTGCCAATTTGTGATCCTGTTTGCTTTCCCTGGGGATGCAGGCGCAGAGTGCCCTCCCAGCAGGCTGCATGTTCCACATCTCTCTTTGCTGGCACTGCCTGGCACCCTGTCAGGCTCTGTCCCTGCCCCACCTGGCAGAGGCTCTGCCAGGCCCGGAGCTCCTGACTGAACGATGGAAGTTACACGGCACAGGGTGGGGTGCAGGAATCTGTTGAGCAGATTTGAGCAGTGCAGTTTAAGATACCATGTGCATGTATGTTCGCAGACAAGGTGATTAAAATCTGGTTGTGATTATAGGGTGGAGTTTTGTAGTGTGGTGCACACAGACTGCTGCTTGCTGGCTGCCAGCAGGACTTCCTCATTTTTTAATAGTTACTATTACTGCTATTTGAGGCTAGAGGAGATCAACTGATCTCACTTTAAAGGCAAGCACCAGACAGATTCATTTCAATTGTGTCGTGATTCAAGAGCAGGCTTTGGTTTAAGTCATCTTTATACCAGCATGCTTCAGGACTGACCAGGACTTGTTGAAATACCATAGTGCTACACAAGTTGCTGAGCTTGGCCACTATTTTAGTTTCTTAATGAAAAGACAACTGCTTGTTTCCAACTGTTGTTTCCAACAACTATTTGTTTCCAAGTGAGAACCTGGCAGAGTGGCAGTTTGTTTGGTGTTGATGGTGTTCTTTCAAATGTACATCTACAAACTTTTTTAATATGGGAAATGGAGTGAAGAAGCCTATAAGCCTGTTATACAACTATTTTAATAACTTTTGATAATTTGTTTTTTGCTTATTATGATCTGATTTTTGGAAGCATATGCACAAGTCTGAGTTTTCTAGCCAAGCAAGATAGCACTTCATTATATTTAAACTTTTATAGTTAGAAATGTATCATTTGTTTGCCAAATGTAATTGGGGATCATGGAGGGAAGTCAGATTCAAAATAGACTTTAAGCCTTTTTAGGCTTTCTGTAAAAGGATAAGCATCACAAAATGCTACAAACACAGTGTATGTTATGGTCAGTCAGTAACTGCAGTCACATCTAGTATGTCAGTAAACAAGGGACATCTGATTTTTTTTTTCACCTCCTAAGGGGATACTTGCTCAGGTTTTAGGAGAGTACAAACCATGCAGTTGAAAGCGTAGCTTTCCTTACCCTGAGAGCCAAAGCACCATTATTTGTGTTTTGTTAATTACTTAACACTGGCTGCTTATGTAACACTTTGCTTTCGACACTTTATTGGAGATGCAAGTCATGATTTAAACAAAGACTTGTGTGAATGACTGACATCCAGAGATGGGTGAATGTCTGCACATCATCTGCTAAAACTCAGCTTCTTGGTATCCACTACTCTATTTGGAATTAAGTTTTCAAAGTGTGGTTTTCTCATGTTTTCATGTAGCTGATACTTACTGTGGGGTTACTGGTCTGTCTTTGTGGGTTATTTTTTTCTGTGACTGAAACCAGTAACTTAAAACCCTATTGTTCCAAAGACCAAGCCTGCACACTGCCTGATTTTTACCACACCTACAGCAAAAAAGAAGATAAAACAAATGTTACAGAATGTCTGAATTAAAATGCTTCAATGTTTTTTGTGTGAAATAACAGTAGAAGAAAACTCCTCTTATGAATATGCACAGTAAGGACTTGTCCTTTATAGGCTAATCTGGTAAGTCTACAGCTCTGGATTGAACAGCTCCCTTCATCAGGAGGACCCCTAGAGAGCTGAGTTACACGTGTGATTTGCTAAGCTAAGATGAAAAGTAAATAAATGACTCTGCTTTTTATGTCATAATGCTTACTAAAGCAAAAGCTTAGTTGCATCATTAGTAAAAGCTGCTGAGACTATTTTTACACAAAAATTGAAGCTGCTACTACTAATAAAATGGACCTTAGTGACTTAACATTCTTAATTTACTTTTTTTTTTGAGAAGTAAAGCTGGGTTTAAAGGTGAAGGAAAGGTAACGGTTTCTGTTTATAACTATTGTAAGTGAACGTGTTTTGGGAATGTAAACAAGGTACAAGAGGGGAGAAGCTGCTGCTGAACTGCAGTTCTCCACCCTCTGCACACAGTGTGCAAACAATTTGTAAAGTCCATGGCTTTTCTTTCACAGTGCAGATTTCAGTTCAGTTGCACAGTGCAGATTTTCAGTTGCATGCTTCTATAAAATGCAAACCCTTATCCTTCTTCATGACATGAGGTCTTTAAATACCAGTTCAGAGAAACAATTTCAGTTAATAATTAAACCCTGTCCTGTTTTCTCCAGCAGCCATCAGACTGCCACTTCCTACGATTCTTGATTACCCCACCCCTTTAAGCAGGACTTGTTTTCTTTCTTTCTTTCTTTTTAATAATCTCTCTGATGCTCAATACTGACTCAGTAGTTAATTCCTCCTTTACACTTCTGTGAAAATCCCTATCTGCAGCTTGCTGGGGTTCCCTTTTGGATTTGTCCCCGGTTCAGGCTTTGTTGCAATGCCCATCCCTGTTGGGACTTCCTTGGCCAGACAGTGCTGTAATGTGAAGTGATGCCAGCCATGCTGTGCCTGGCATGTGAAGCCTGAGTCTTGCTGTGTGCAAATACTGCTCAATCTACTTGTCTGTTTCAGTGAGCCACAAAAGGTTCCTGCCTATGTGGTAATTTGGCGGAAATAATGTGTAAAAGGAGCTGGATATTTCACTTCCCATGTGCATAGGAGCCTCTCACATGTATGCTGGGATCTTGTACAAGAGTTAAGTGAATCGCTACAGTATCTTGGCTGAAGTGTGAAATAATGTGAATGAAGCAATTGCCAAAATCATTCCTGGTAGCATACAGCATATTGCTTGCCTTTACCTTTAAATTACAGGAATTACTCTTAGCAGTGAGCTTCAGTTGAATAGCAAAGTGTGTCAAAGTACCTCTGAAGAAATCTTGCAGGTAACACAAGGCAGCTCACTAAAATTCTGAAGACTATGTATGATTTTGTTCTGGAATGCTCATGTTAGTAGCTTAGCCACGGCTTGTCCCAAGTGCAATATTAAGAAATTTTTAATGTAATCTTTTCTACTTGAATACAGTCTATATAAAATGTTAAGTATCCTATATTGCTGAAAAGATATGGGATCAAATTTCTTTCCAATAAATCTTCAGTTTTAAAAAAATATGCATACAGGTCTGCTTTGTTCTCATCATACCGTGAAGAATAGCTGAAATAGCAACCACCATCATCTACAAGCTGATTTTAAAGAGAGTTCTTGCAGTCTGCCGAGACTTGGCTTGAGGTTAATTGTGGTTGCTGCAGTTGAGTCCAGCCCTTCACAAATGCTAGCATTAACATATGAAGAAATCCAGTTCTATTTTAAGTTGCAGTCTTCTGACATAAGAAATTCTGTGCAGCTTCTCCCCCTGTTTCACCAGCTGTCCAAAGGGAAAGTTCTTGGTTTTCTCTGGTTTAGAGCATTCTCACCTGTCTGTATTTACTCCCTCAAGGCAAAGATGGACACAGACCTAACAGGTTTTGCACACTAATGTTTTCTATTGGTAAGAGAACTCCTGAGTTTCTGGAAAGTTGAAAGGCAAAATTGAACATCTCATGCACTTACTAACAATGTATGCAGTAGGTTTGGTTAATGCTGTACAGCAAGTGATGCCACACAGATAGCTGGTACTCTTCTTATCCTAGTCAGCAGCCCAAGACTGATGTCAGTGACCTGAATCAAAGGTTTAAAAGTTTCTGGCCGTGTCTGCATGGTAGAAGCTGATACCAGCAGGTGCAGTTTGCAGCCTCAGGTAAAAGCAGATCCATGTTCCTGCAGCGTTGTCTTCTCAAGCAATAGAGTCTAACTGCAGTTAGACAAGTCTTAAATATTCACAGCAATAACTTCGTGCTGTTATGCAATTAAAGATGGAAGAAAAATGTAAATGCCTCATTTTTATTTAAGTAGTCCTTTGACACACATTATTTTCAAAACTGGAACTATCTACAGAGAAAAGTTTAAGCATTTCCAACTCCAGAGGATGCATAGTGCCTGTAACAATTAAGGAATGTAGTGGAGCACCCAATTCCACAGTGGACATCTGCTGTAGTGTGCCTGAAGCAATCTTCTCATCTGGAGCACCCACACGAGCAAGGCCAACACAAATTGTGTTTTCAGTAATTTCTGTAAGAAAGAAGATTAAATGTTTAATTTATTGACTAATGGTCCAATCGTAAGGGAAAAAGTACTGAAAATGCTTAAACCTTAACTGCTTTCTTAGACCTCCAATTATTAAATTATTGGAGTGGCCTAGAAAGAAGCTTGCTCTTCAAAGAAAATAAAGCTTAAGGATGTCGGTAAGGAAGAATTCATTCAGGAATTGTGTTCACTTTGAGAAAACTGCTGCTTCTGATTCATTCTATGTAAAGGATAAAATTAAGGGATTTTCATTTTAACAATATTGAAGGAATAAACTTTTTAAATGAGGAGTAGACCTAAATGAATTTCTGTTAGAAACAATTTCTGCGACACAACTGCATCATCTTTATTAGCTGCTGTGATTTTACCCTTGGTCTCAATAAACCTTACACAGTTTGCTCTTGACTACTGTGAAGAATTCAAGGTGAAAATCACAGTTCTGCATCTTTGGGTTAACCAAGATTCCTGCTGTGTTCATGTAGAGCACAGCGTGACCAGTCTAAGTAAAATAGAGCTGAGATTTTTTTTGAAACTTGACTGATCAAAAATGCTCAGAATCCTTCTGCCTCCTGCAACTCAAATGGCTCAAAGAGCTCACAGTTCCACATGGATAGAAACAGTCCAGGGTTTCCAGACGGAGGCTTTGATTGAAACTCCCAGAGCCACCAGCGCATCTTCATCGATGCTCACTGAACTGTGCTGTGTTCAAGCTTGGCCAAATCCATCTCGTGACTAAGATTTAAGGCAGCCCAAATCCACAGCAGAGCAAGGGAGTGGAGTTCAGAGGCTCATCAATAGGTGTGACTGGAGAGGGGTGGTAGCAGACAGAAGCAGTGCAGTCCTACCTGGTTTTTCTCCTTGGAGCCTTCTGTTTTGAATAATGGCAAGAAGCTGTTCTGCAGCTTGATTCACACTCATGTAGCGTGGTGGCTCATAAATCTTTCTTCCTCTGCAGGGCAGGAAAAGCAGAGAAATTTCACATATAACCCATTTTGTTATCCCCAGCAATCCTACAGCTTATTTCAAGAGACCTCTAGACCAGCAGGTTGAACTTGAACAGGCCCAGGCTCTCAGGCTGGGCCTTTCAGACAAGAGTAGAATTTCTAAAGAATATAGAAATCTGTTGTGCTCTCACCACACCTGTGAAACAGCTGGGCTCCAGCTCATTTAGATCCTAAAAGCAAAGTCAGCTGCTAGAAGCAATGTGCAGGTTTTGCAGCTACTCTTGAAGGATGCATTAGACTTAAATTCAAGGGCAAACAACTGTTTTTCTGTTAAATGCCCTGTAGACAGATGATTACAGACTAGAAATATATTCTTAAATGAAATGCTGCTTTCTTTGCCAACTGTGGATTCAGTCAAACAGATTTTATTTTGAAACTCCAGAATAAACAAACCTCAATGATACTGTGAGACTTCACAAATGTTAATTTAGACCAGTTACAGCATGTGTATAAAGGAGCCATTTATATTCACCACTGTCAAAACACACAGATTGCAGAGATGAGTAAGATGTGGCAAAAGCTTTTTGAATACAGTTAAATGAACATAAGAGCATTTTCTGTATATTGCTTATTTAACCCTTTAAGCAGGGTGTTATGTATTCTGTACTTTGCACTGTTCCAGCCAGTGTACAGAAGAATAAATTTAGAACACTGTTTCAGATATTAATCTGTTTCAGGAGGTGACAGAACAGTAGATAAACAACACTTCATTCACCAGGAGGAAAGCCTACCCCATTCTGACTGAGTGCTTCTCACAGGAACAATTACAAAAAAGATCATGTTCTGCTGCAACTCCATTCAGTTACTGTAAATAAAGCCAGGCCCTAGTGCAAGGAACAAAAGAGTTTCACTCCTTGTAAGAAACAAAAGACAGTAGCTATTGAGAAGCACAAGAGAAGGCAGGTAAGTTCAGCATTAGACTATGGGCAAAGAACCTTTGTTCCTTGTACAAAAAAAACCTTTGTAAGTGCACTGTGTGTTTCTATGTATTTTCAAAATGGTGACTCACTTCATGAGATTCTCCAGAGACTGCTCCTTCACTTTAATATCTGTAGAACAAAACACATTAAAGCACAAGTTCCCTACAAGCTTCCCACTTAGTTTTCTATGTATGTAAAGCTTTAACAACATTTCAGCTATTATTAATATTATTATATTTAGCTAATAGAATATGGATCTTTCTGTACTGTTTCATGTGTTAGTTAATCTCAGAATCCTGTGACTTTATGCACGTGATTTTACCCGATAATAGGGCAAATTTCACAGATTTCAGAGCAACACCACCAAATAAAAATCCTGGTAAATATGCAGATAGGCATATTTACCATAAGATAGCTAAATACCAGCACATTTGAGCACACCAGTGCATTGGGATTACTCTTGAACTATGAGCACATTAAGTCACAAAAGGTAAAACAGTCTGACTGCTCGACAGTGATTACATCACTGCCATGCAGGAACCTGACTTTCGTTAGCACTTCCTGTCCCAATCAAAATTTAGAACAAGCTTCTGTTATGGGAAAAAAAAAAAAGATTTGGGAAAAATTGAAATAGAGAAGGGGTCAGGTAAGAAAGACTCTGCACAGCTGCAATTTTATGAAACAAATTGACCATAATCTTTCCAAGAGGAATTCAAACATTACCTGTACTCAAATGCCCCCTGTAAATTATCATACTGAAAGCTAGATACATTTTTAACCTTGAATAAGTATTCCTTGTTACGTAATCAACTTCTAAACCAAAGTGACTCAGATGAAAGGGGTTTAAAATGCAAAACCCCAAGACTGTAAGTGCCCAGTTTACCAAATTGCTTCTACGTCCATGAAGTCACTTTGAATTCGAAAGTTTATCAGCACTAACCTTTTTAAGCTCACATTTGCTTATCTGGTAATCTAGTCAGTTGGGTGAACACTCAAGACATAGACTAAAAGGCAGGAGAGTGGCTGCTGCTCACCGAGTAAGCACAGGGTGTGCATTCCATTCTGCCTGTTCTTCTCAATCTTGTCAAAGAAGCTCTCAGGCTTCCATGTCTCTGTCCAGAACACTATGGAAACGGTCTCTCCAAAACTGTACAACTGTAAAACAGAGCAAATGCAGTAACACACGTGCAATAAGAAAGAATAGGAGCATGCAATAATGTTAGAGACCAAGTCATGAACTACCTGTAAAGTTTTTACCTATCACTGCATCCACCTTTCCAATGCATATTAAGAAACTTGCAATATACTTTCTATTGTTAGTTAAATCTGAAGTCCTCTTAAAGGCAAAAACTTCGTAAGATTAGCACCAAAATTATTATTTGTTATTTCTTACTTTGGTTAAGGTTAGACAGCTTTGAGTAATGCAGTAATTCAATGTTTTGATTCTACTGATACAGTAGTGTTTCTATTAAAATGGCATTTTGCTGCAGATGGAAGCTCTAGCAGGCAAAAGAAGTTGCAGTCTAAGGAGACAGTGGATATGAAGATCTGAAGACAGATTGTGCAGGAAGCAGACAGGTACAATGTGGTTTATGCACATATGGTAAGAAGAATATTGCTAGCAGATTCTATGGCAAGCATGCTCACCGACTCTAGTCTCAGTCCTAACACATTCATTACTGTAAGTCCCTAATCTCGGTGAAGACATTTGAAGCAACAGTCTTGCCAGGCATCTCTGGTGATGCAAAAGTGAAAGTCATATGTAACTTAAGGCAGTGTTTGGCTTGGAAGTAGGTTTTTCCCTGAAATAGGGGAAAACCATGCATCAGTTTTGGTCTATTCAGCTCTGGAATGGGGCCACCACCCCAGATGGATTTTACAGCTTGCCAATATTCTGTCTGCTCAAGCCCACCAGAGAAACAACAGCTACATGGACTACCCTTCCCACTTTCTCTGTACGCCTGGAAGGAAAAACTGCTTTTCCAAGCCCACAATAGGAGAAAAAGGCACTGTGTGTGCTTTGGCAGAGGACCCTGTGTAGAAGCAGCTCTGGCAACCCTGTGCCATGTGGGGATTCCCCTGCACATACTTATGTTACTGTGGCATTAGGCTGTGGTTTTAACTCCTTTATGCTGGTAGAGCAGAACTTGAATCACAGCAGAAACATGTTTATTTTCAAGGGACCAAAAGCTCAAATTTTAACCATTCATGCTGATAAAATTTATTCAAAGATTCCTGGAATATATAACTGAAAACATTTCCTCTTTTAAGTATTTCATTCTAGCACAAGGGCAAGAACATACTGTGTACATTTCACAACCTAAAGGTTCTTCCAGTAAAGTAAATACAGGTTGAACCAAATAAATTGCTCCTGATGCAATTTGTTAGCTCTTTCAATGCTGTGTTCTAGAAAATGAAAAAAAAATAGTCAAACTATGCTTTGTCTATTTTTCATGTGGCTGCCTAGAACTCATTCCCATTTTGTACCAAATCTGTAGAAAAACTGTTAGTAAAAGAAGCTTCTCTTTCTCCCCTTCACTGTTAGAACATCTGGGAGCAAGATACCTTTAATCTCCCTGGAAGCATTCCTGCAGTTTTCCACAAGTGCTGCAATGTCTGGTACCAACCTAAGTGCTTCCCATCACCACCTGAAACCACTGCAGCCACTTCCCTAAAGCAGCAGTCCTTGTTCAGGACAGAAAGTGGCCTCGATTCACCTTAAATCTTACCTTGTCCCTTTGGCATTTTGATAACCCAAGGAAGAAAAACTTCCACCTCTGCCCTTTAGGACAGAAAAGGATGTGCAGAAATGGGAAAAATGTTATTATCTGAGAGGTATTTTGTTGGGAATCAGAACTCCTAAACCACTCTGCCACATGTTAAGAATGAGTTGGACATTCAACTTTATACCCTACAGTGCTTGTTCTGATTGTTACCGTTCTCTTTTCCATTATTCATTACAAAGATCCTCCATCCTCTTTGTCAACAAGAAGAAAGTTATCCTTTGTTGTACAAGCCCTGCCAGTCAGATTCGCTAATCTGTCCTTTGTTTACTGGGTTTTGCATTAATACTGAAGCCTGGATGTCAAAAAAGAGTAAAACATTTTTGTTGGAAATTGCCAGTCTGCTCTGTAAAAACACCTTCATGAAGTATTGATATCACAGAAAACTGTACTTACAGTCTCAAAAAAATACACCTGTTTTCTCAGCACCTGGAAAGCACAGAAGTAGTTTCTACACCAATTAGATAGAGTGGGGCATATTTTATTAACCTCCTAGAAATGCTTTTGCAGTTTATACCCCTCTACTAACTAAACTTGTGAAGAACAGATTTCCTACCATTAATGCACAGATATTTTTACTTTAAATTACAGAGGGAGGAATACCAGTTTGGAAAGTCCCTGGTTCACCATCAATCTGAATGCTGAGGATCTGAAGAGGTAAGTAGATACCTCTATTGTGCTTGAATACTTATAACCAATTGCCTTACAACCACTACTACAGCCACAAACCAGTATTTCTTTCTCATCCAGTATTTGATCTCTGCAGATGTGAGACATTTAATCAAACATAGGAACTGCTCTTCACCAGGGCAAGCCTGCATTAAAGAAGGAACACATGACTGTATCAGAACTTACACTTTAAACGCTCTCCCTGTACCTCATGCAGAATTCACTTTGTTCCTAATTAAGTTTCTTCTGCTTAAGTGTTCTAATTTCTACCTCTTGAACTTGTGCATGAAGTATCTGATTTTCAAGAAAAGCCTTGCAGCAGACAGCAGTAAATGCCAAAATTTCCACTACTATCCTAAGGATTCAGGAGTTACAGAAGACAGCAGGTTCACTAAAGACAAAACCCACAAATTAAAAAGCATTCTTCCCACCAACCGTAAAAGGCTGCAGAGGGTCCCAAAATTCCAGGAATCATGCTTGTCACTGAAATAAAACTGTCTGACATGCTTGTTAACCAAGGAGTGTTGCAACACAACTAAGGATTACTGCCATGCTTTGAGACTGTTCACAGGTTCAGTAAGATGATGAGCTGTGTGTATTTGCAGAGACAGGATCAGGCTGTACAGCGGCTGCCACAGCTCTAAAGAGAGGCAACAGCAAACGAAATGTCACAGCCAACTTGTGTGTGCTGCATTCTACATGAAGCACCGGGGGTTTAGGAGAGAGCAATGTGTGTTCTGTACAAGCCCAAACATCTCAGGCATCACACTTGCACTGACGAGCAGATTTGTTAGAGTGCCTGCATTCTGCTCAGGCACAAAAGTGCCAGAATTTCAAAGGGGCGCAGTGAAATGGTTGGACAGATATTTCGTGTTTTCAGCTTGGAAACCAAACTTCTTACCTTCTCCTCAATGCTCAAAAACTTCACAGAAAAGTTTCAAAAGGTCATTTTGAAAGACCTCAGTCTTTGGAAATACCCCTTTCTCCTCACCCTCCCCCCAAGTAGTAACTGGCTTGAGCAAAACTTTGTGCACTTAAATTTTGCAATGCAATAGCTCAGGTCAGCAAAGGAAGCCAGAACTCTCTACTCTGAGGCAATGCCCTGCTGCTAGAGTTTTCTGCCTCACAAAATACTGCAGAAAGCTGTTCTTCAACTCACAGTTACAGCACCTCAGAACAAGATATAACTTCCTATTTTATTTACATACATGATATGAAAGAATGATTGACAACTTCTGGTGCTTGTTTTCTGTTAGTATTTTAACCCTTCTATTAATGCTATTTCTTATTTTACTTCTTGTTTATATAAGCAGAATTGATTGCAAATTGAGAGGCCAGAATGAACTGTGAGAGAAGAAGTGCTGTTCCATGATTTCACCTTGGAAAGTCTGCATGCAAGTGGAATTTCAATGAAACTGCTGAGCTACTTTGTTAAAGACCAGTCTGAATGGTATCAGATACCTGAAACTGTCCTGATCAACTGTCCTCACTTGAAATATTGGTGTGGTCAATCACCACAAAAATTTAGGGCATAAAAGACGGAACAAGCTGAGACTAAATAGGGAAATTAAAAAAGGAAGATCCACCATCCCCTCTCAAAAGTACTAAAGCAAGCAGGAGAGAAGATGCAAAATAGTATTAAAGGTCAGTTGGCCAACAGCTGCAGAGAAACCAAGAAGTAAACATTTCAAAATACAGACATCTATTTTTACAGCATCTTTCCCAGAATTATTGCTGTATCAGCTCCAATGGTGACACAGCAATTTTTCACTTATGAACCTACCTCCTTTCCTAACATTTCAAATAGCTTCAGAACTGGTCACATGTCTGGGGTTCTTCCCAAAAAAAGGAGTTACTGCATTCTTCAGACCTGCCACCATACACAACCAAACACCTGAAACCCTGTAGGGCTGAAATGCTACTGAGCTGTGTCCTGTGTTGAGCTGGTCACAGGTTACACTGCAGAAAGTTCTCACAGGACAGGTGAATTATGCAAATTCAGACTCTTCACAGCCTAATCACAACCCACTGGTAGGAACTAAGAGGCTTTTTCTCCTAAGACTATTCCTCAATGGATTTGGAGACTGCAGAGCACCTTGCCTTATCCCAGGTTACTTCCTGATAGATCCCAATGAACACACCCAGAAAAGCTAAGACATATTTTCTTTATCTTTGTCATAGGGGTTCTGACATGATGCTACGCAATGTTCATCCTCAAAGATAAAGAACCTAAGGAGTCAGGTTTTTCCCTTTATTCTCTCTAACCTGTTAACAACCCTCCAGAACACATACATCAAATTAAAGGGCTCCTACTGTTCTTTGTATTATATATTGTTGCTTGATAGCGGCTTATGAAGTAGTGCAATTGTCAACAAAGAGGTAGCAAGAATCACTCAATCTTTGTTTTTGCTTGGAACTGGTCATATGAAACAACCACAAGCCTAGCTCTAGCCCTTTACACCACCTTATTTAGTACCACAGACCTTTAGCAACCTCAAATGCCTCTCATGAGAACCTTCACACGAAACTGAAATGTTTTACCATTCACGTATATGTGGCTTTGACTCCTTTTTGCACTGCAAGCCAAGAGATTGCCCCAGCTGTCCCAAACACTTCCAGTCCCCACAGCACATGCCAGAGAGAAAGGAACTGTGAAGGAAACACATTTGGCTGAGGGAAACCCACTCCACATAATTGCAGTCTTCAGAAGGCAGCTGAGACAAAGCACATAAAATCAGTTGAAGGGACAAGCACATTTTTCTGTGGCTGCCTCTTGGATCTGCTTAGGAAACAGCCACTACACAAGCAGAACAAAATTCAGCTATCAAAATACTGAGAAAGCAAACTTGAATAGGAGAGGATTTCCCTCCCCAAGGTAATGTTGCCCTATCTTTAATAACCTTCTAAGATTCTTTCCATCAATATCAAGCAATGTTTCCTTCCTACCCTGGTGACTAAGGTTACTAATCTGAAATGAAGATATCTTAAACAAAAAACCAAAACCAAACCTGATTAAATAGATGTTTCTGGGTAATGTTTGCTGGTGATAAATGGCACTAAGTTGGACAGCAATTGTGAGTAATGAAGTAGTGTGACTAGCACTGATTTAACCTTGAATTGGCTTGAGAAACAAATGCCAACTTCTTAAAGGCTCAGAAGCTGGTAGTAACTGAAAAAAAACAACCAGTAATGGGAAACAGTTTAACAGTCAGTCATTTTGTGTAAAGTCCCTCCTATTAAAGCAAAGAGTGTTTTTAGAGATTAAGGCACACAGGGTGGGACTCAGAAGCTCCACTCCCGCAGCTGTTACAAGGTTTCTATTTGACTATGAGCATCGTGATTAATGATAGCACCATTCAGCTTCTTCATCTTTAAGCAGTATTTTTCAACTTGACACTGGAAACGTACTCACCTGTTCAGTAAAAACTCAAAAATAACACAGTAAGCACTGCTTTTGCATTTAAGTGATCAGCTGCAAGCAAAGAAGCTCTTTTCTATTTTATAGTAAATAATTCTTGTAATTGTCTTACAAGAATTAACTGTACTGCAAGCAAAAAACCCCGAGATGTGCTGCTGAAAGAAACAAGGGCACATGCAGATGTTTGTTCTGAAGCTATTCAGGTGGAAAGTGGGTACATCTCAAAAGAAAGGCAGCTCTTTGCTATGTTTTTCTCCTAGCTACCCAACCAAAATATAAAGCACACGCTTTCAAAACGAGCAACACCACTCAGAAATGAGCATCTCATTTTAGTCTTTTATCTCATCCTGTGACTTGCCTCCAGCTTTGCACTTCAGTTCTCAATCCTCTTTCTTTATGTTATGCCATTATCTCAAGCCATTTCAAGTTGCATCATTCCTTGACACGCACCACAGGTCAGCATGCTGCAGAATCTTTCTGACGTGTCTGAGCACCAGTAGTTCTACCTCAAGGACACATTACCAGCACTGGGTCAGAGGGAATTCTGTCCTGACAGCACCACTCTGGCCAGTGACCTTCCCAATCTAACCCAGATGTCATGCAGATTAGAAAGGGAGGAGAAATATGCAAATTAGAGATCCTCAGTTTCCTGCCTCTTTATTCTAGGGCTAAAAGCCTTAGCAATCAGCTCTATTCTGAAAAACTGAGTGTGGGCACAGGTAAAGCCTGTGCTTCCCTGGCAGCCTGTGCAGATACCAAAGTGCCTGACTGTCCTCACTGGTGGATGTTCCCCACTGCAACAGGAGTCAGAGTGACAAGCACATCCATGTGGCAGACTCCAGACAAGGGAGGTGAACCTGCAGAGAACATGCTAAGAGGCACTCACATAGGAGCACTTTTCCTGGCTTCTCTCCCATAACCATATTCATTTGTTTTTAAGGCAAAACAGCTTCTTTGGCCATGGAAACAAAAAAGTCTGGCATGGTGAAGCACAGCAAAAACAGTGTAAAAGAGGGAGGCACAGCAAATTACAGAGCTTTGTGCACAGTCAGACTAACACTGCCAAGTTATACTATCCCAGCACAGTTTATCAATCTGTGAGAGCTTCCAAGAAGTTTAATTTTCAAAATTAAAACCCCACTCTTTTCTTCAATATTCCAAAACAGCTGCACTAATTCTGTTAAATGGGCAAGACAGTTAAAAAAAAAAAGTATTTGAAAATAGATATGCACCCCTCTTTATTATTTGTCAAGAACTACAGCTGTGTAAGTAAGGTAACAAACCATCACTGATGCTCTACCGACTTCACTAAATCACTCTGTGGGAAAACTGCACAGAGCCAGAATGTTGTTGGCTGCACAGAAACATTGCTCTGATGACCAGAGATGTTCTCTTGTGACCAGGCTGTGCTCTAGCTGCATTTCACTGACGGCCTAATCAGCAGTTACAGCTCACTACGCACATGGCTCTCAGAACAGCGTATAAAGGTGTTTCCTGTTTTTCTCTGCTAAGAAAGAGAGAGAGTTTGTATCACAATCAGATTAAAACAAGAAAAAAAGCAAAGCCTTTTCTGTGGTGAAGCAAAAGAGGAATCCCTCCTGTACTTGACAGGAACTTCGCAATTTGAGACACAATAACTCTAAAACTAAATTGATGGCAGGAGACAGCCATGAATGTAAAGGCGTTTGAAAGAAATTATAAACTTCCAACACAACTCTAGGTAATCAAAGGCTGCTTTTTTGTAAGATACACCTCACTTGCTGCCGATGCCAGTAAGGAGCAATCAAGAGTTAAACATACAACTGGTTATATTCTGCCTGATAATACAATCACTATTTCCTAAAATGCCTTATACGACAACAGGAATGTTGACTTATGAGAAGGCAGCCCCTCCCAAGCCAGAATGGAAAAGGAGACTAATGCCAGAGTGAATAACATCACATTTCCTTTATGGTCTGCTCCCTTCAACATGGGATAAGGAAATAGCAATCTAATCTCCAAAACTCTGCATATGTGAAAAAACCTATGGACTGTTTATAGTATATTCACATTACGTTTCTTGTCTTTTTATTTTTTTCAATTAACCTAAAAGCTCTATACTCCTCCTTCCTATGCCTGGCTGAATTGTGGGGGAAGCAAACTTTCAGAAAACTTAAAAAAACTCTTTGGGCCTTCCTTGCATCTTCCTTCCTAATGAATGTGAGAGAACAGTAAAAAAGAAAGCAAGTAGTAGAAACTACTTGTCAACAGCCTGACAGCAGAAGCAAATTTTGCACCACCATCAAGCCAAAAGGGGAAGGGTGAGCCCCAGCCCCAACTCTTGTTTTACCCACCCCAGTAAGTGCAGTCATGCGACAGCTGCCATCTGTCTGCTGTACACATAGATTTTAGACACCAAGAAGCCTATTTCCTTCCTAAAAGATAATTTTGCCCAAGTCTTGCAGCAATAGGCAGGTATCACTAAGAAAGTGCTCACAAGAAGAATTATAAAGAGTGTGAATGCTGTGCTGCATTCCCTTTAGCATTAGCTAATGGGACAGGTGTCACTGCATTGGTTTTGAGCCATGTCAGACAGGGCACTCAGATTTCTAATCAAAACCAAAGGTAATACCCAAACACATTGCAACAGATTTTCTGCTGTTGGCCAGCATTATTATTTTTGATTGGAGTTTGGAGTATTGGAGTTTCTCAGTGGAAATTTGAAAGTAGCAGGTGTTTGCTGAAATTAAAATAAATTATGTTCTTTGATGGGAAGGAATTCCTCCTTCAGTGATGGAAAGTTATTGTTCAAACCCTCAACTTGTCTGTAGTACATTTACATTCCTGTGCTTGCTTTTGGCTTTCGTAAAGTGGGAACTTGGTTTAGGGCATCCCATACACAGGGAACCATTCTGAACCTTGAGAGGGCAGGTTCTGTGTTAAAGTGATGAATGAAAACAAGAGGAGGAAGCTTCATCTAATTTATATGTGATTAGTTATGACATATAAACTGCCACAATATCTTCCATGCAGGAAAAGTAATAATGGACATGTGTAATAGGAAGTATTTTCTTGGGGAACACTAGACCTTTTCTACTTTAGCCATTCAAGAGGCACAAAAACTGTCATTTGTTTTACTAGTCCTTGGCTAGGCAAATCCCTCCTCCCTCATCAGATGAGCAGGAAGTGGAGACAGATCAAACTTGTTAGAGAAAGAGTGCATCATATCCAAGACTTTGGAATTAGTTATGATCTGAGTTGGACATATATGCAGGCTTGTGCATGTATTTCTCAAATTACAAGATCAGCATAGTTGTCTACAGGGTAACAACCTTAT
The DNA here is from genome assembly GCA_013398955.1 of Callaeas wilsoni. Classification (NCBI taxonomy): domain Eukaryota; kingdom Metazoa; phylum Chordata; class Aves; order Passeriformes; family Callaeidae; genus Callaeas; species Callaeas wilsoni. The sequence continues at coordinate 74,014 of VWPU01004265.1, read as the reverse complement.
TTAAGAATAAACTTATCAGGTATTACCTGATACCTGATACTACCATCAGTAGTAGAAGGAAGCCAACATGAGCAAAGCTTTAGCTGTAAAATAACTTTAAATACCAAAGGCTCCTGGGGCAGAGAGAAGTTAGAAAGCAGAGAAAAACAGAAGTGTTACTATTCATTTTCATATGAGCTCACTGAAAGGGGCTTTTGCTGACATGTAGCATGCTAAAAGGAAGTGTTAAAAAATTCTAACATTAAGTGTATAGCTGGTACAGATCTTCAAAGTTGGGATTGCAACATGCACTGCCACAGCAATAGAAGAGCTCACCAATTCTAAGCTTAGTTGTGAAATAACATATATACATATACAAAAATATTACCTGTAAACCACAGCAGCCCACTGCATTCATTATTGAAGCATTATGAATGACCTTGTAAGGAATCCCCAATTTTACTGCACGTAGCACTAAATCACTGTGTGTTGTGGCCCTGTGGTAAGAAAAGGAAGGAATTAAAGCTTGAAAACACGATGGTACCAAATGTTACTAGCACTATAGTTTGTTTTGAAAGTAAAATTAAACCCTTCACAAGGAGGGCAATGCACAGGTGGGAAAATAGTGACAATATCCTAATTGTTACAGGGAAGTAAAAACTCCAATAAGGCTTCCATATATCATCTTCCCCAGCTGAAATCCTCAGAATGCTGCAGCTCTGTGCAGCTTCCTGGCATCATTAAAACTGTAACACTTGCAACTGTTACTTTATAAAGTAGCCTTGGCAAGTACTTGAAAAGGAAAGTTCCATGTATCCTTTGTCTTCCACAGGTGTCCCTTGAACCTGCGTTGGACTGTAAAGGTCAACTCTATGTGGCAGGAACTTCCACAAACTCCAGGCTTTTGTTACTGGCTGCACAGCCAGCCCCTCTCCCATCTGCACCAGTGTGGGCCAGGAAAGCCCCACGCTCACACAAGAACTCTGAACAGACAGAGGGCAACTGAATCAACTTTTATAATATTTAATCCAGATTACTCAAATTAACAATGCCTAAATCTGAGGGATCAATTCATTCTGAAAGAGTTAAGTATATTGTAGTTTCAAACAGAGCTAAGTCTGGCTCCAGATTGACTGCTGCAAGAATTACTGGGTTTGCAGTTAAGCAGTTGAGATTAGAGCCTTTCTAAAATGATAAATACATATAGATTGAGCAAATCTTTGAACTGCAACAATGTTTACATACGTATTTTTCTTGTATGTGTGCTTATATGTATGTGAAATATGAAAATACAGCTACCCCTTGCCTAAATTTACCAACCCTGATCGATGACGTTAGCCATCTCATTCCCAAGATGTACCACACACTTCTGTGTGCCCACTCCATAGAAGGAAGAAAAGAAATAACATATGGCCATCGGAACAATGAACTGGGAAATTGCTTTCACCCTGGCCTTGTTCAGTTCCCCTAACAGAATTCCCCTGATTTTAAGTCTGATAAATTCAATGCTGTGTGTCTGACCAGTACCCAGTCAGCAGATCAGGTGCTTCAGACTGGAACACAAACATGGCAGCAGCTGGCAAGGCTGAAAAGATCATTATTTTTAAAAATAAATCAATTTCAGTCGAAGAAAAAAAAAAAGAGAAATCTGAATTTGTGAAATCTGAAACCCTTATACAAACAGGCTCCCAGGCCTAGGAGAAGGCAGTAAAGTGATCTAAACCAATAGTTTAGTTACTACACGAACATTGCTCCTGACTTCCAGAAGCAAAGGTGATTTAAGAATATCTGCTCTAAGAGGAGACTAGTTTTACAGCCTTGTGTTATTCCCTGCACATACAAAGGACAGGGAGCACTGGAGGATTTTGTGGTTATGCTAATACTGACCAAGGGATCAGCTGGCTTTATTCACTGAAATTTGCTCCAGCCAGTATTTTTTTCCTCCCAGTAGATCTGTCTATAATGACTGTAGCTAAAAGCAGAAGTGCCCTTATGAGCACTCAGCTAGTACCAGGAAAAGTTTCACAGAGTCATCCCTCTACACCCAAAACTACAGCAGTATTTTCTGTCACTAATACAGACTTTAAGCTTTATGGGTAGTAATAATATGAATGTTAACACCAGCCTAGAGTGGTGGACTTTCCATTGTACTACTAAAGTTGTCAGGTTCTTGTAGCACATCCATGGGTGTTTCCACACACCCAAGCTTGCAGAGAACAGTGAGGATGCCAGGGCACAGCCTGCTTTATTGCTTTAACCATTAACCACCAACGCTTGGCATCTCCTATGCCCACCAAGTCCTCTGCTCACCTGCACATGTACTTGAAAGTCTGTGATCAGCTGCAAGTGGCTTCTATCCTCCTGCCCTGTGGCCTCTCTTAGGACAGAAACATTCAGTACTCTGTCCTAGTAACTTCATGAGACCCTAAATCCTTAGGGCTCTGTATGAGCATAGGAGCAGTTTTAGCTGCAGTATTAAGAGCTAAAAACATAAACATTTAGAGAGAAGCAACTCATTCCACAAAAAAGGGTAGTTTTTAACAATTATATAGTATGTTAACCAGAAATTAAGTATTTTGACACTGAAACTAATGATAACTGAGGCAGAGCAGAATACTGCTTACAAGTAGCAGCTACATTTCAATCCATGTAGTTTGTTTTTTTCATCTTGTGTACTTGTATCAGTCACTGGATCAGAGCACAAGGGTACAGCTAACGTGGCTCTACGTTCTGCATGAATCCTAGTTTTAATGTAAACACGGACTGCAAGTATAATTAATATTTCTGAAATACAGGGTCATCTGCCCATAATTAGTTTAATATAATATTCTCTTCCCAATTGCCTTCAACCTGTATTTACATAAACTATCCGCTTTTGACAGATGTGCACAGTGCTCCTTTTATTCATAAACTCCATTTTTCCCTCACAAATAAGGTGCTCAGATTTCATTTTTCCTATGCCCCTTAACACTGTGGTATAAATCTTGCATCACCAGCTGGAGACGAAAAGCTCTTCTGCATGGCTTGACATTACAGATTGATGATGCCTGACCAAAGAGACAGAAGGAGATCCTTCTGGTCATAGAAAAAGACTATACTTTCCAGCAGGAATAAAAAGAGGAAACAGAAGGCCTAATAAACCAACATGAGAAGACATTTATAATGACGTAAGTGATTTTAAAAACTAGCATATATCAAAGCAGATGCACCATACAGCTAATAATCTGTATTCATTCTAAAACAACTGAGTATAAAAGCTGCAGTTGATAAGTACAAACAGCAACTAAAAGAATACTCCCCCAAAACAGCACATTTCTTATTTATGTGATAACCTAGAATTTCTTCTGTTAGCAGACAAATCATGAGGCACAGCATTTGTTGTAAAAGCTAGCACAGAGAATAAAATGATAATGAATGAAATTATAAGTGTCTTCTGAAGGAAAGATTCATACAACCTGGAGGGTCCACATTCCTATCTATAATGGACATCTGGGCAAGGAAACTCCAAAGCAAGATAAAGTGTAGACAACTGTATGTAAATTTTTAATACAATAAGGAATATACAGACATAAAAACTGAAAATTAGTTTCCTCATAAAGAATTACAGTTACAGAGTTGGCTTCTTCCTATTGAAAAAAAGAGTGATCAAGCTACAGCAACAATTAAAACATTGCTTTGTCTTACCCAAAAGGATCACCAACCACAAGAAATGCAACATCACAAACATCAGCTTCTTTCAAAAGGCTATCTGCTTCTTGTTCCACCATTTCTCGGTCAGCCAAAATCAATTCTTTTCCATAAAACTCTTCCTAGAAATTGAAATTAATAATAAACATCAAAATAAGACACTTAGGAATGTTTTTGTATCTCTCTGGGTGCTCACTCAGAACACAGACAATGGACACTGAAATAGGTAACTTTATTATTCTCCCCAACAGTCTGCCCCATGTCTTGGAGAACCTCACCTCTGCTTGCAAGAACACCTGAGCTTCCCATAAAGCAGCTCCTGAGCTGACAAAAATTAGTGAGCCACTTTATCCTGATACTGACTTGGTTTTTCATGCCTTCTGTGTCAGTTGAGAGCTGCAGCTCAGTCACCCCTGCAGGCTGAGGTGACTCCAGGCAGAGCTCATTTAACCTGCTGCCATATGTAAGGCATCCCCTCTCACAGCCTGAGCCTAGCTCTTAGGCTACTTAGAATACTGGCACTAAACCAGATACAAATACCACACTAGCTACACCACAACCTGTTCTCTCAGATTGTTCCCTGGTACATTTTAGCTAACCACATCTAAGGAATGACTTCATATTAATGCTTCATCTTAAGTTCTCTTTAAGAAGTACTTTACCACGTATACAGTTGAACATGTATTTGATCGTGTCCTTAATTTTTCTTCAGCAGCTCAGTAATCATTGTGTCTCTTTGTACATTTTAAATGTCTTTATTTCCAGAATCAACTTCACACATGGAATGAAACTTCAATTAGTTCTAGAATATGTTTTCTGATCATTCTGAAAACATCTGCCATGTGGTGTCACCATGCAGTTTACATGCCCTTTACATGATTAAAGTTTTTTTCCAGGGCAATGACCAAGAAAGGTCTTTTTGTTCTAAGTACTAGTCAGCAAATTTGTGTGGTATTACAAATATTAATAAATTGATAAAACTATTAAAGTCAGTTATGGCCCAGAAAGGTTTTCCTCTGACTTCTGTGACTTCTTTGCCCACACAGAACAGTGAATTGATGAGAGAACTATCATACCTGTGCGGAAGCGGAGTGGTGCTTCCAATAAAAAATCCACCCCACAGCGAGAGTAATAGGTACGGGACCTCTGTTAGCAGGTTACATTCCCTTTCCTGAACGTGAGTTCCTGCCCATTTTTGGATGTTTTCCTAACTCTATAAAATCAGGATATTACTTTCCCCGTGAAAGACTGCAAACTATACAGATTCAACAGAAAGACCAAATAAATGTGTAAGCAAATCTTGTATCTGTGATTTGGAACGACTGACAGTCACGCTGGAGTAATGCTGAGATCTGCACTAAACCAACTACAGCAAATTTTGACGCCCCACTGGTTTCACGAAGTACCTCAGCCCAGATGCCCATCAGCACAAGGGGAGCTGGTGTCTAAGGCAGAGCAGCCCTGACAGCACTGCACATCCCTTCCCGTGGGCTACCACTGCACCAGGCTGGCTTTGGCCCCGTACTGTGAGCAAACGCACCTCCAGAACAGACGGGGTGCAGTCCCACGAACACACCTCTCAGGGTGGCCTCATCCAAGGGAATCCATTTGCACGCTTTGAGACTGCTCCACAATGCTAATCAAAGCATGCTAAGTAGAGAATATACAAAAAGCAATCTCCTGGCAAAAAGTAAAATGTACACTTGCCGGGAGGTCACTGCGTCCAAACAGTTCTTTCACCAAATTTAAGGCAAATTTGGATGGTCAGCATCAAATAACTTTTAATATACATTTTAGGCCAACCAGATAAACCAAGCAAGTCTTGTCATTTGCAATTTATGACCTGATTTTAACACCATCAACATAGGAGGATTTCTAGGCAGTCTCTGCAGGAAAAGATCTGCTCGTTACTTCTTGAGAGTTTTCCTCTAACTTTTCAAGGTGCTTAGGAGAGACTGACCTTCACATTAGTAAATAAACTATTCAGCATTGTCACTTGTATGTAAGCCAGGCTGTATTATAAACACTTAGTTATTAATTCCTATATTCCCTCTTGGGTGTTTGAGGTAAGACAACATTTTTACTTTGTTTTTATTGATCTTTTTTCCCAGTTACATCATCTTTGGGATTTCAAGGTTTGCAAAAGACTTAAAACAGTAAGAAATATCTAACAAGAAAATCCCAAATAACCACATCAAAAATATTCAGCATTTTCCTATTATTCAATGTTTTACTTTCAGATGGATAGGAATCCATTAATTATTTTTGATAGCAAATGTACATTTTGAAAAGTAAAAATCTCCAAGTAATCCTTTCCATTTAATAGCTTTCCAACTATCAAACAACCACAGAAAAAGAGAACATTTTGTTTTGAACGGACTGACTACAGTTTAGACTGTTTCAGTGCACTGAAAAGAAATATAAAACCACAGAGCACATCTTCATACAGCAGATAAACCAGAGATGGCCTCAAATATACCAGCCTACCTTGTATCTGGAAACCATATAATGCTGATTACAAGCTAAAAGTCTGCCATGCTCTATGTATATGCAGCTCTGCATACAGGTACATTATGGCCATACAGCACCCAAGATCCAGAAAGCATCAGCTTATTCAGAGGCAAGATCTCTGGTCCGTGGGCAGGTATGCTAGTTTTTTGGTATTATTTCAGCATTAAACTTTATCTTTCTGTGACCATCTGTGAACTCCTCAGAGTTATGATTTGCACATTTTTACTACCGTTGTGTTCCAAAAACTTTTCCCCCACGTCGTTCTACAGCCCATCTGTGACTGAACTGTGCCTGTTCTGCGAGCTCCAACACGGTGAGGCAGCTTGGCCCACGTGGAAACGTGGAAATGTGAGATAATCAAATTGTTATTCCCAGCAGGCATGCCGTAACACCTCAGGCTGATAGAGAGGTGCAGGGCTTCAAAACATGTATTTTTCTGGTATGACTTTTGGGGTTTTTTTTGTTTTTAAACAGATTGGACACTTTTCTAACCAAGTCCTCCGGCATCTCAGAGTCTGCACACGTTGGTAGGTTTTGAGATGAAAACTAGTGCCAACAGTTGTAGGAAGGAATATTTTATTTTTGCTGCAGTCTTCTTGCAAGGTAGCAAAACAATTTCTCCTATAAAACGCAGTATGCGAAGGTCACATACGTACTTTTCCCGAGAACGGGCATCGCTAGTTTCTCCCACCAGCCCCAGCACGCCCCTGGCTCCGTGCTACGAGAGGCCTCGGGCCCTGTGGCCAGACCTACCAGCGCTTCCTTGCCCACGGTGAGCACGGACGTGTAGGCCTCCAGGTACACCCTGCGGCACCGCCGCACCGCCTCCAGCCCCTTCACCGTGATGTCCTTGGCATCGCCCAGGCCCAGCCCCACCAGGTACAGCATGCTCGGGGAGCGCGGCCGAGCCGCCACCTGCCTCACGAGCGAAACGGAAGCGGGATCGGCCGGGGCGCCGCACGCCCCACCGCGCGTCGGGACGCGGCCTCAGGTCCGGGGGACGGCGTGGCTCCCGCCTGCCCGGCTCCCGCCTGCCCGTTTCCCGGCTGCTCGTTTCCCGTTTCCCGGCTGCTCGTTTCCCGTTTCCCGGCTGCTCGTTTCCCAGCTCCCGGCTGCCCGGCTCCCGGCTGCCCGCGGCGCGGTTGGGGCGCAGAGGCCGCCGGGAGTTGTAGTCCCGGGCCGCAGCCGGGCCATGGCAGCGGCGGGCAGCCCCGGGCCGGGCGGTGTCCCCGCCGTGCCAGTCGCCAGCGGCCACAGCATCCCGGTGCTGGGGCTCGGTAAGTGGCGACGGGCCCGCCTAGAGCCCGCCTCCCTGCCAGAGGCGTTGTGAGAGGGCGGGGGTCATCCCGGGGCCCGGCCTGGCCGGCTCGGCAGGTTCGGCGCTGCGCTTGGCCCGCAGCCGGACTCGCCTCAGGGCAGCCCGGACCGGAGGCTCCTGCCGAGCTGCCCGCGCTGAGCCGGGCAGGCCCGGTGCTCCTCCGAGAGCCTCTGTGTTGCCCCGTGAAGCTTCGTGCTTCTGCCAAACGCGAGCAGCTAGGCCTGCTGGGGAGCGGTGTGCTCCCTGCACGACAGCACCGCTCCCCTGCCGCCTGACCCGAGGCCATGTGCGGTGGTTTGGCGGTTTGGGTGTGTTTGCTTACGAGGCTTGGGAGCAGACTTTTCTTTAGAGCAGACTCTCATGATAGAATTAACCTTACTGCACCTGTTGAACTGAGAGCCTGTGTAGGAATCTCAGCATCCGTGAGGCACAAGGGAATGGTGGTTGATGATGATGAATACTTGATGCAGCTGTCTCTTACACAGTCACTGTGTAGTGAGCAAAACAGCTTATGTTGTTCAAAAATTACCATTTTTTTTTCTTTTTGCTGTTGGTTGATTGTTTTAACCTGTAACACTTACTGCCAATTTACTTTTCTTGGAGATATTTTTATAAAATTAAAGAAAAAATAATGCAAATAGTCTTTTTTAGAGAGTGGACTTGGTTGTCTTATGTCCATTTTTTCAGTTAATGCTGAACTGTGCTTCAGACTGTCTGCAGAACCACCCTTTTTTGTTGGAGGTTGTAATACATTTCTTAGGTTATGAGAAGAATAAACTGACTAGAAGGTAGACATGCAGAAAGACTCCTTGGTGCTCTCCACCCAAGCTGCTCCCTGTCCTTTTGCTGTATTGGAAAGTCCTGAGTAGCCTATTGTTAACCCTGAATTCATACTGCAGTAAATGGATAGTGGCATACAAGAAAATGAAGTTTGAATTTTTCTGGCCCAGTCGCTTCTGCTAGGTATGGCTTTCCAGGAGCTTCTCTTGGCTTTCAAGGAACTTCTCTTGAATTACACTGGTGGTGTTGTCATGAGCAGGATTTGGTTCTTTGATTTCATTTACCTGTTCTTGTCTTGCTGGAGTATCCCTTTACATATTGCTTTATACATTCTGCAGATCTTTGAGGATTGTGTCATGGATAGGAGACAGTGAGGTCATTTTAAGAAATCCTTGGTATATGCTGCAAAATGCTGAGAATTTAAGAAAAGAAGGGAGAAAGAAAAGTTGAAGACTCCCCACGCTTGCATTTGTGGTCAAGCTATAAATACCACAATATGCAGCCCAACACAATGGGATCTTTATGGTAGCTGTTCTCACTTAACTGCTCTTTTCCACATTAATGGCTTATTTTTGTTACAGTCTTACTGCATTAACTAATATTTGCAGTGCAAAAAATTTACTCAGATGTGAAACAGAGGAGAACTTTCTTAAATGATAATGCATTTTCTGCAAGGCCATTTTCTGCAGGATTTAAGATTTGTTTGTCATTTCTTATCCCTCCAAACATGCAGACCTAATTGTTATCTGTTCCCTCGAAGACAACTTTAATAGATACGGATGTTGCCTCTGTTGCTAGATAATCTTTCTAAAAGCTTCAGAGAAATAAATATGCTAAATATGCATAAAGATGGTTTCAGCTATCCAGCTGTGTCACCTGGAAGGCAGCTCAGATAGCTGTGCAAGTTATTTGGAAGTGATGAAACCCCTTTTGTAGTATCTGGGAGCTGAGTTCAGAGACAGGTGATGTGTTTCTTGGCCAGAACACATTACTTAAGAGAGTGCAACAATACCCTGGAATAGCATTCTGTCAAAAATATCTCTTCTTCCTGTTCGAGCTTCAGTTATCAAAAGGTATTTTTGATGGTGGTTTTTTGGTTTGGTTTCCTTTTTTTTAATGGGTTTCCATGCCACAGCTTATTTGTCATTTGTATAGAAGTTCAGTAAGTTGGTCAAGGTTTGATGCAAAAGGGGAGACGAGGGGAAGGAGGTTAAGTCTTTTGTTAGGTTAGCATTCTCTTTCTGGGGCTCTGTGCTCTTGCCTACACTGTTCTTAGTGAGGAGGATCCATTTCCATTAAAATCTCTAGTGAGAAAGACGAATTTTTCCACAAGAGAAGGCCATGGAGTGTGCAATATTTGTGTTTAGTCTGCAAGGTTACTTGGAATAACGTGCCAAATCCTGTACGTCCAAAACTACATATCTGCTTAGATGCATATTCTCAGTGTCTTGTGTCTGGCAAAAAGACAAGTCTACTGGCAATGGTAAAACAAGCTGACTTTCCTGAGACACCAACCAATTACTATAAGGCAGCTCACCTTTATGTTAGAAATACGTTGTGTAGCTAAAGTTTTAATTAAGAAATACAAATAATCTGCACCTTGTTTATTGTATGATTATGAAAACTGCTGGTAACTTTTTGTTTCATATGGTTTAATGCTAACAGTTGTGTTAGCCAACATTATTCGTGTGCAGAGGGTCAGGCGTGTTTATGGTCAATTTTCATTACAAAGGCTGCTTTCTACTGCAGTAGGCTTAAGTCTAAAATGAATTGGCATTTTGGCCCTAATACTTGTCTCAAGTGTAAATCTGTGCCCCAGAGAGTACATTACCTCACAGTGGCTTTAGATTGCTTTAGAAAAAGGATACATTCACCATCTTGCTAATAAGATTAGTGTTTTAGGAGTGCACAGCAAATAACTGATATAAAACCTGACACAGTTTAGAAGTTACAGATGTAGTTACACTTTTCCATAGGAGCAGCATGTGTCTGAGAATCTGTTGGTGAGACTTTGTGCTATAGTAGAAAATTATTTTCTTACAGTTTCTTAATTATAAGAAAATACTTGGTGCTTACCTAAAGCAGCATCCTCAAAAATTTATCACTTGTCAAAATGGTACACACAGTATCATCCTTGTCAGGTTCTGGAAGAAAAATGCATAGTTTGAACTGTTCATGCTTACTTCTGTTAAGTAGGAAGCCCTCACTTAGAAAGTTGTCTCCTCCTGTTTTATAAGTCTGAGGAGTGAAAATGCCCCTCTCTAAAGCATTTGATTATAATTCAGTAGTACAAGGGCTTTTCTTCCTGTAACTGAACCTGTCAAGGTCGTCTGCTGAATGTTTGATATCTCTTAAGGATTGTTTTGGCACTTTCTGTTGAAACTCTCTTCATACCCTTTATATGAAGCCAATTAGAACAGGGTTTTGTGTGTGTGTTTCTTTGTTTATTTGTGTTTATTGTTTTGTTGGGGGTTTTTTTAGGGATGCTAATAATTAAATTCAGGTGGCTTTTGTCAAGTAGCCAGTGATTTCTTGAAAAGACGTGCTGGTGATACCAAAAATTCATAGAATGTTTTTGTGTAATGTTGCTTTCTATGTAATCTTTGAGGCAGCTAGAATTAATAACAACTTGATGAGATAAAAAAATTCTCTGATGATACCCTCCTATTAAAGAATAAAATTAATTGCATGCTGGTTTGGGAAGGGGCATCAGGACAGGCAATTGCTAAACAAAATAATCAAGCGTTTATACTCATTGTGGCTTACTGAGGTCATACACAGTGAGTATTTTATCAGTAGTAATAATGTTCTTTACAGAAGGTCATTCAAGAATGCACAGCATCATTATTGTAGGTACTGTAGCTGGGAAAGCAGTCAGGTACTGCTCTGAGCAGCTTTAGTCGAACAGCCAAAGCCTGGGGGAAAGTAATACACACACAATCCTTCCAGACTCAAGGGAAGCCATTAAAATATCCCTGTCCTCATTTCAGGGTGTTTCCTAGATAACGTTCCTGATACTCTGCTCTACCCTTGTTCAAGTAAATAAATTGTAGAAGTAAGTTTTTACTGATTTTTACTGTGCCGATTGCATTAAGAGGTTGCATCATTTGCATTGCAACCACTCAGGACTTCTTGTATTGTTCCCAGTTCTTTTCACAACAAATAGGCCTCCTGGCAAAAAGCACAGAATCAGATTGCTCCACTTTCATTGCATTGGGTTGGTTGTGTTGGGGTTTTTTTCATCAAAATGCTACATAAATTTAAATCCTAATGCTGAATGGAAGTATTTTAACATTGCATTATGTATTACTAATCCAGTTACCTACTTCTTAATTATTAATCCTAGAGTTGCTTATTTTCATTCTTAAACTTAGCTGTGGTCAAAAAAAGACCCAGTCCTACTGGACTGGAATAACATGAGATTTTGCTTTTCAATTCAATGGCAATAGAGTCAAGCCTTCGCTTTTTGTCATTTTCTACTGTTAGTGCCTTTTTTTAAATTCATGGCTCTTGTTTCTGCGTGGCTTTGGTTCTTAAGGAAATTTATGGAACAGTGGTCTTGGTACCGAGACCTATGGCACTCCCTGCTATTAATCTTATCCTGTAATAAGAATTGGCTGTTTATTTCTTCCCTTTGTTTTATGTCTCAGCCATTTTTTTTATTCTGTTAGGGCTCTGCTTCTCACCCATGGTTACCAAGTTGCCTTGATAGGCTCTTGTGATGAACAAAATGCCACCTCTATAAATCTTTCAGTCTCAATTCATCCACTGTTTCAGCAGATCTGACCTTGAGAAGTTGTACTTGATCTTTGAGGGCCTCCAGATACTTAACTTCTCTCCTGTACGGAATGTGGCCATATCCCTGGGTGTTTGTAGACAGTGGAACAAAGCTGTGTCCTCTCCCCACCTGACCAAACCTGGTGAGCTCCTACCTCCCTTGCTTTCTTCCAGCTTCACCTCCTTCCAGCCTGGTGCTGTTTTATTCCTGAAAAAAGACTGAATGCTGTACAAGTGTTGCTTTAAGGGGGTACTAATACATGCATCTGGGGCAAAATGTTGGGCCATCTTTTGCTTACATCAGAGCCTACACAGTACAGAAATATTCTCTTTTTTTTTCCTGAGGGAAGTTGCTGCTTTGTCTCTGCCCTCTTGTACACCTACAAGTCTATGAGGTCAGCTTTCTATATGTTTGCTGGGGATTTAACCTTATATTATGGCGTAGGAACTGTGATTTAATAGCAGAAAAATAGCTTCTTTTCTCAATGGATTCTTTTTGGTAACCACTGTGTTGCTGATGTGATACAGATGAATTTTAGATGTCCTTCACTAAGTCTAAGTAATAAATCAATTTAGGTTTCTACCACTGTTTAATAATTAAAATTTTTACCAGTATAAGCAGAGGCACTTTGTGTGTATGCTTTTAACTTTCCTGTTGCCATTAATACTTTTAAATGTTATAAGCCTAATTGCCCAAGAGAAGATCGAATTATTTGTAAGCAGTTTGAAATTAACAGAGAAGCAAGCTCTGGTATATATAATTTTTGTATTTCAGCGTGTTTCTTTAGTGTAAAAAAATTATACTAGACTTTGTGAGGGGAACAAAAAGAAAGCTAAAGTTTTTCTTTCAACCTTCCTATAGCAGATTTTAGTCATCATACCTTTTTTCTTTTCCAGAGCTTGCTAGCATCGTTTTGGCAGCATTGAATGGTGATGTTACATGCTGCTGTAACCTGAATTGCGGTAGTTCCTCATGCCACCAAATGGGGAGAAAGGAGCTACTAATTCCTGAACTCTCTTCAGTTCTAATGTCTATGCAAAGTACAGCACAGAGAGTGATACAAAATCCTTGTTGCAGGGGAAGAAGGGAGAGAAAGGGGAAAGCCCTCTTTGTGGCTTTGCAGCAGTTTCATAACTTTAAGGTCTGTTTGTCATTCTTAGTGCCTGAATGGAAGTGCTTTGCATTCTGATGCATAAAGTTCTGAGGCTGAATGTGCAGTGTGAGAGGAGGGGCTAGAGGAGATGTTATTTGTCTCAGAAACTTTTAGACAATACATTTTAAATTAAGATGATGTGGGGAAAAAAAGGCATCTAATCAGAAACATTCTTTATTGTTCAGCTTAGTTTGCACTAAGGGGAGCTGGGTTGTTGCTGTCCTTGGAGCTCATGAACGCAATTAGCTGCCAGTGGGACACGCCAGTCTCAGGCCTGGCAGTGTCACATGGTAGTGCAGGAGGAGGACCTGTCACGATTCACAATTGCACTTTGCAAGTGAAGGGCACTGGTATGATGTCAGAAATTACCCATCAGCTTGAATTAGGATGTCACAATGGCAATTACTGTACATACATTTTCATTGTGTAAAGCTGAGTCACTACAAATCACAGTTCTCTTTATAATTTTTTCCTTTAATATTATCTTTACAGTATTTTAAGTGGCTTTGAATTATTGGTCTCATGTTCAACTACACTCCTTAAATTTGCTGTCCCTTTACATAATTGTATGTTGGCTATGTGTAGTCATAAATTATTTATATAATTTATTTTTAAGTCAACCTTTCACGGCAGGAATGATTATGATAATGTTCTAATTAAGTATAGAATATGGGCTTAATATTATATTTTCTTTTGATCATCCTTTTTTGTGGAAGTTTTATGGAAGAGAAAAAATTCATCATGGGTTTGTCTCATTTGTAGTATTCGTCTCATTTGTAAAGTATCTCCAAATGTCTGGTGTTAATTAATTAATGTCATCCTTATCAGATAGAGTAGTCTAAGGACATGTTTTAAAAAGGAAGGAAAATAATATTTTTGTTCAGTCTGTTTATTTGCTGCACATAGTAAATATCCTTAATAGTTATGAAGTTAAAGGTTCTATCAAGGTATGGTAAGTATTGGAAGTAATTTCAATTGAGTTAAGAAAGGGAATAGAATGAAAATAATTTAAAACTGGTTCACACCAGCAATTCTTCGTGCACTATTAACTGCTAAGATCTAGTCACAAAACATTATTCTGAGGAGAAAAGGTTTAGTGAACCTTAGAAATTGGATTTGATTTATGCCAGAAAATCTGCCTTTTCACTGCTTGAGATTTCTATGGAAGGAAGCCACAGTCTTTTACCAAATGGTTTCTAAGGTAACATCTTATAGCAGAGCATCTGAAACCAATTTGGTTGTTAATGAGAAATAGTTCTCACGGTGGTGGGAAAGTGTGGAGTGAAAGAAAGGCTTCAAGATTTGGCAGTCTGTCTGTAAAGGCATTTAAATAAATGTGTGCTGCTGCTCTGCTTATGAAATTTCTACATGAATTACACATTCATAATTGCCTTCCAAATGTATAGATCTCTTTCCAGATTTTATTGAGAGATTCTGCATGATTAAAATATTTGACTACTAGAGATGAATAATTTAAATAACTGGCACTTTTCCAGTGGAAATCTCTTTACTATTGCTGAAAAAAATATTTGCATTTTTGGGGTGATAGTTATTTCTGCTGCCAGAAATACATTAGTGAATTGGTGTCATATCAGAGCAATAGCTGATGTCAGATGCCACTTGCGGACTTTCTGGGATTGCCGTGAGACACATTCTGAGAAGTTACTCTTGCACCTACTCTCTGTCTAAGGTTCTGAGGAGATAAATGATGGCTCAGTGAACAGAAATGTGTGGTCATTTTACAGTAGATGATCTGAATATCCTTTACAGTCAGAGTCTCTTTGGGATGGAGGGAATAGAGTGCTTCTGTCAACAATGGCTCGTTGCCATTTCTTCCTTCCTCTCAGGAAGAGAGAAAACCAGCAATTCTGGCTTCCCTTTCCCTGGATACATAATAAACGCGTAATGGCTCTCTCCTACCCTCTTGCCTTGAGGCAAGGCTGTATTCCTGCATTTTGTTTCTTGGTGCCTGTGTAGACTTGCCTGAGTAGAATTGCAGAGTTTAAAATCATGCTTGCTTACTTTTTTTGCTCGTGTTACTGAATTCTGTTAGTGGGTTCTGAGTCGCACAGGGGAAAAACAGTCCCAGAGCGACACCTTTGCACTAAGCAATGGATCATATTTAGCAGACAAACAAGCAAACAAACAAAAGAATAAGAAAGAGAAGCATTACCAAAGTAAAACTTACATACTAGAAAACTTAAACCATTCATAAGCCAAATAACTTTTACAGAGGCAAGAGAAACTTGCCTGTAATGACTGAATTTTAGATAAACCTGTGTGCTGCTTTCGTTCTGACCAATTATAAAACCATTGGTTATATAATGGGAGTCTGCGCAGTGTCTTTCTGTTATTGTTGATGGTGTCGTACCAGTTTTTCCAGAAGCCCATTGTCTCTATAGGCTCCATTCCCTCAGGAGTAGCTACCCTATTTTATGTACACATTGGGTGCCAGTCTTGTACTCTGAATATTATCCAAGTTATTTT
This sequence comes from Callaeas wilsoni, assembly GCA_013398955.1. Lineage (NCBI taxonomy): Eukaryota > Metazoa > Chordata > Aves > Passeriformes > Callaeidae > Callaeas > Callaeas wilsoni. Next base: position 58,321 of record VWPU01004265.1, on the reverse strand, counting down.
GTAAAAGTAATTGTTATTAAATTTGGATCTCTTGCCTTGGAATAGTCTCTAGCTGCCTCATGAAAACTGTAGAGTGTAGTAACGTCATAGCGAGGTTGACTTTGATTTCACCTGCTGCAGAGGAAAGCCCTACACTCCAGAGGAGAGAAGATGCTTGAATACTTTTGTCATCAGATGCTACATAGGATTTTCAGAGTAACTGACCCTGTTAAGATAAAACCATGCCACGTAGTTTACTATGGCAGTAAGAATATTTGGGTTCTAGTGCTGTGGTAACAGAAAGTTAGTGTCACATTATCTGCTTGTCTGAGAGCAGCTGTGGGGATTGTGTTGGGGAATATAATAGAAAGAAAGGCTCCAGGGGAAAAGTTCGCAGAGAAGGTCTTCCTGATCATTTGTTGATTGGCTAGGACACAACTGTAATTTTTTTTTTTTTAATTTGAATAAAAGCATTTATTAAATCAAATTATTTAACTGCTGCTGCTAAAGGAGGAACTTGTTTTGCTCCATCCCTTGCCTGAAATTTAGTAGGTTTTCCCCTCTGAGGAATTATTCAGGTTCATGAATAATTCTGAAACTACTCTCTTTTTTTGGCCATTTAACAATCTGAGTCAGCTTGTCAGAGGATCATATGAATACAAAATCAGAAGGAGGATATAAGACAGACAGCAAGGACAGCAAGTAAGGATTGTCTGTCCTTGAGCCTCTCCATAGAAGAGGCATGTGGTTTTGTGCCTGCATTAGTAATTAACCTTGAAATGTGCTATATGTTCGTTTGCATTATGTATGGCCATTTTATGCTGTATCATCGCATTTACTCATAAGGTAATTAGAAAATCAAACTATATGAACATAAAAAAATTAAATATATTCATAAGATGTGTTACATTGATGTTGAAATAGTCAAAATAAAACTAATAGAGTCAGGTATTTCAAGCCTGTTATGGTACACAATACCATATATACACAATGAGTGTGTAAAAATTGATAAAAGGATGTTTGGGCTTTTGCTTTTGAGAGTTCTTGAGTGATTACATGGAGATAAAAAAATCAGCAAGGAATGGGCATTTTTACAGGTGTTTTCTTTGTCAACTCTTTTAATTTAGTACTGACGTCAGAAGATCATTTATCTCTGATGTGATCTCTAAATATTCTGGCTGGGGTTTCACCAGCACGAACTTTCCTAATGTTATTCCGCTGAATTCAAGTAGCCAAAGTTATTAATGTCACTGGACATTTTTATATATTCAAATGAATAATCGTTCCACATTTCACAAAGAACATGAAGACACTTCGCCACGAAGGGAGGGAGAAAGGAGGGAGAGAAAGCAGATCTTGGTTCTGTTTTCACTTCGCCACGAAGGGAGGGAGAAAGGAGGGAGAGAAAGCAGATCTTGGTTCTGTTTTGTAAAACAGTTGGTGCTTTGGATCTCTCTCTGTAGTCCTACAGCTTTGCGAGGGAGAACAGAAAGTTCACTGAGGCTGAGAGCTGAGGTGGTGCATAAATCTGGGAGGGGGATAGCGGGTGGTTTGTTTCTTGTTTTCCGTATTTGGTGGTGTCAGGGGTGGAGATGTTGCTGATTTTCTATTTTTGAGGGGCTGGGGGAGGTGTTGCTGATTGGCATGTTGGGGTTTTTTCCCCTGTAGCAACTGCACTGTGAACAGGAACCTGCCTTTCTAATAATCTTTGTATCACTGTAGGGGTTGTCAGAGCATTTTCTCACTCCAGTTTTGATGGCAGTGTTCTTCAGGGTACCAAGAAAGCGATAACTGTGACAAAATAACAATGTAACCGATTAAGCCTACTTTCCATGGATTTGTGTCCTCTGACCTATCCATATTTTCACTGCAGTATCCTTGTCCATTACAACCACCAGTTTTTCACAAAATCCATGGGAATGTAATTGTCTTGCACGTCTTCCAGTCTGGCAAATTTGGCTTAGTTCAGTCAGTTAGGTAACAGTGCTATTTCCCTAAGAAACAAGTTAAAATACTGGCTAAAAAATAGGAAGCTTTTCCAAATTTACTTATATTTGACATAGTTTCTTGAAAGAAATTCCTATTTCTTATCAACGAATTCTAGGGAAAAAAATGTATTAAATATTTTTAGAAACAGGAAGGGGATGGAAAGGATGCAGGTTCATACTAGTTTTAAATGCATGATTGGATTTTGTCTTTAAATATACGTGTACAGTGTGAATTACATCTCTATGAGCAAAGGGGAATTCCAAACCTGTAAAAATGTTAATGTGTTCAAATAGCATTGTTTGAGTTTCTAATATAAAAAAATTAGAAAGTTCAGTCACTCCACCTCTTGTCATCCTTCTGCATCTATGATTTGCAACTTCTTTAAACACATGTGTAAACACAAAACTGTGGTTTCTGGGTCTGGAAGTGTTATGTTAGACTTATTAACCTATTGGTCATGATTAAGTTGGCTTGCAAAGTGGTAATATTAAATAATTGTTGATTTCTTTTTAATTACTGTTTAGTGCACCAGGACTGTTGTAGTTCATTTTTAAGTGTAGAAATTGAGATAATTTCCTGCAGATTGATCTTGCTGTCTTTAGTTCTTGTGTAACGAGTGTGCATGCCATCACTGAATGGGGAACAATAACAAAATTATTCTGATTTTTCCTTCTTAACAACTCTCTCCCTTTAACTTAAAGGGTTAAATTAAAAAAAAATAAAAAGTTGTTTGTCCTAAATGTTCTTGCTGAAATCCATTATGCATGAAAAGAGTCCGAGTCCATTTGTAAGACCTCTAAATGAACTCCATTCATTCTGTGCTTAGAAATGTCCATTCAGCCAGAAACAGACACAATAGTTACAACCTCATTTATTTTGCACCAGTACCAGCGTATTAAAAGTGAAGGGTTTGTTATGAAGAAGTATAGTAATTTTTCTATGCTAGTTATATAATTCTGTAATAAAATTCTTTTAGGATTTGAATAAGGTAAAATTACATATATATTCTTTGCCCATAATTGTAATGTAGTAGTATTGCAGTCATCTAAAATTCTTAAACATTCATGAGGATTTTGAATTAGCTATTTTGAAAACCAAGTTGACTTAGCTGAAGTTATTTTGATGTAAAACAAGTTGTAGAGACATTTATTTCTAGTTGGCTCAGAAATTAAGCCAATTAGTAATTATAATTAGTGACTATGAAAAAAACAGATTTAAAGTTTTGTCTTTTAGAACATTAAAACTTTGTTTATGTTTGGAACGTAAGTTACTTATTATATGAATGTCAAAATTGTAGGAATGTAGTATTATAACTTCATCACTTTAAAGTCCATGAAGGTAAGTCAAGAATTCACTACTCCACATTTTGTTAGCCTCAAATGTAAAGTGGAAATTGTCCTTTTGTGATCAGCAGGATGTTGTGATCCTGATGTGTATGGGTGGGAGATCAGACCATTTTATATCTTAGTTTAAATGACTTTGAGTGTTGAGCAAGACTCACTGGCTTTCCTTCTATGATCAGGAATGAACAAAAACGAGAAGTGTTTAGGAAAACCTGGCTTGCCTTCCATGCAAGGAGGACTTTTCTAGGTTCTCCTCATTGCTGCGTGCTGTTAGAGCGTGTGAGCAAGTCCGGCCGCCTCCCCTGGGCGCTGTCACCCCGATGGGGTCGGGGGGCTCTGAGGAGGAGCACCTGCGGTGCTTTCCCGTGTGGCCTTTTCCTGCCAGGCTGGGTGGCCATTTGCAGGGGTCATTTCGTAATGCGCAGGTCGTGTTTGGGGTAGAAATAAATACCATGTTTGGAGGGAAGGAGAAAGGTAAGAGCGGGTACAAATTTGACTTTAAATAATTCCTTGACCTGGAGTCGTTTATTCATTTATTTAGATTTAGCAGTCCCTGTGCAGGGCTGTTCCCGAAGTCGGTGACGGAGCCGTTTCGTGCTGCCTGTTGTTTACGGCACGAGGGCCTTTAAGTTCTGATCTTCAGCTTGGAAGGAGGTGACTTTGGGAGCTGACTGGAACTGACTGAGCATTTCCTCCAACAAACCGTAGAAAATACTGTTTGTGGGAAGTGTGTGGAGCGAGGGTGAATGGGTGAGGGGCTCATGGCAGGAAAAACAACTAACAGGAAAGGGTAAGTAGAAACATCATCCTCCTCGCTCTCAACCAGTTCTTTATCTGAAGTCCTCCTGCTGGTTGCTTTTCCTGCTGAGTCTCCTCCTCCTTCCGTCCCCTTGACATGCAAAATACAAGTCCAGTGAATCCCCACACAATGACAGTAACAGGATTTTGTTGCTGAAACTCCCTGCATGCCCATTCTGTAACTCTTTTGTAGGATTCCATTGTTTTGGTTACTGCTGAGTTTGACATTATGTGAATGGCACCTGCAGAATGGCCCAGCCTAGGATTGTACAGTGCAATAATGACTTCAAGCTACCAGCAGTTCAACAGAGTAAAGGTTTCAGGATATGCTTTTTGCAAAGTAAATGGTTTTAAAATTTGTTTGGGTTTTTAAAAATATTTTCATCTGTAAATGTTATGCTTCTATATGAAAATGAAGAGACATATTCTAATATTCCATGAAGTATGTGTTTTCTCTTTGATGATTTTCAGCCTAACTCCTTGAATTACTTCTTTATGGTTAAATGCTGTTGATATTTGATTTTGATGGAGTTGCTTCTGATCAGCACCAGCTTCTCCCACTTCGTATATTTTCCAAGCCTAAAGATCAGTCAGTTCCCATTTCTTTACTATTAGGAAAAGAAAATTAAATAAGAAGGTTTTGTGACAATATTTAAAAAAAAAAAGAAGGAAAAATTGAAAACAATGATAAAACATGCCCCTCATAATTCACTGCTGACAATTCACTTCTGCTTTCATTTGTTTAGGTACTTCCCACCGGGGTGGCTATTCCCATGCCGCAGTGGTCCATGCCCTGCAGAAATGTGGCATTCGTCATATTGACACAGCAAAAAGATATGGCTGTGAATCCCTTCTCCAAAGGGCCATCAGGGAGAGTGGTGTGAAGCGAGAGGACCTCTGGATAACTACCAAACTGTGGCACAGTGATTATGGCTATGAGAACACAAAAAAGGCCTGCTTGGAGTCATGTGAAAGACTTGGTGTTGAATATCTTGGTATGAATCTTTACATATAGCTCATTTATTGCTCTTTCCATGGCAGTACTTGCAAAGATGAATGAATTCTGAAAAAAATTATGTAGATGGGTCACAGAAACCAAATTCTGCCTTTATTTACACATTTGCAGGTTTCTTGTTCTGTTTGTTCTCTAGGAAGTTCACATGTGTACAATTGAGAGCACAGAGTTTTTTCTTGTTGCAAATGTTTTGTAAAGGTATTTTTACTGTTAAATTATTTGAGGAACAACTACATGAGTTCTATATATTTTGCTAAAACCACCCAAAACCTATGAAACAAGGATTCATAAACTTTACAATCATATATTTGCAACAGGGTGACAAAGATGCCTCGTTTCTTCTATGGTCTGTTTTCTTTTTCTCAGGGAATTGGAGTCCTTTCTAAAACTTACTTTGTAGGTCTAACTTTTTAAAATTCTGAATACTGCCTTTGGTTTGGTCTGTCTGATGGAATATTTCTTGGGGAAAATGTTAGAAATATCTACAAGAATTTAGAAAACTAAAATTAAAGCTTAACTAACACTGCATTTGTAAGTTTACCCTGATCATAAACTCCTTGAAGTCAAAGATGTGATACTGTTACTCTCTTATTAGACAGGCAGAGTTGCAGTAATGATGCCAATTAATTCTTGCAACAGGTCATAGGAGAGGGGGTACTTGAAAATAAATATGATATTTGCTTATTTTAACAATAAACAAACTTCAATGAGGAAGTGAATTTTGCTGAATTAATAATGTATAGTATTAATGGCAGCTGTGTGCTGTATTCACTGCCTTTTTTTGCTTGAGTACTTTATAAGGTGAACAGGGAAAAACTTGTATCTGTTAAAGACAAGAGATACTTGTATGCACGTCTTTGGCTCCATTCTTTCTGGAAATGTATCCCTTAACTTCTTCCACAGGTACAGAATAATGCAAAATGAATTAAAATTCCTTGCTGTTTTTCCTGTGCAAATGCAGGTCACTGCAATGAAACTTTGGTAAACAAAGTTTCAAGCCCTGGCTTTCTCTTTTAAACTGAGAAATAACATTATTCCTCCTCTCTGGTTTTTGCTTGTTATATTTTGTGTTTGCTTTCTTTTTTCTTCTGCTTGCTCTGGCACTGGTGCTGAATGTTGATGAGAGGAAAACTTGACTCACTTCCAAGAAGTCATTTGCAGTGATTCCTTCTAGTACTGAAAGTTGATTTTATTTTCTCAGGTAGTAGGTTGGAGTAGGTGCTCACACAAATACTGAGTTTCTGCTAAGTAGAAATGCCTGAAAGAAGAAAAAGAATATCTGAGAGCAGGAAATGTACTAATTCTGGTCACCATGTGAGTGAATCCCTGGAATGGCATAAACAGAACTTGTTTGTCAGATGTGTTCAGAGCTGAGACTTCTTGTGCACATATTACTAAGACCAATTAAGGAATGTTACAGCTGCCTGCACAATTTATCTCCATACTAGATTTTTCCTTTTTTTATGTATTTGTTTTGTTTTTTTAATACCCTCACCTATCTTCCCTCCTTCTTCACCTTTCTTCCACTGATGTGGAGATGTCTGAAAAATTTATAAAGCTGTTCCTGAACCACTTAGTCTGCCACAGTGACCTAAATCAATGCTGATCAGAATAAATCAGAATTTCCTGATTTCATTCTATGGTATTAACGAAGTATGCGGGGGTTCACATCTTCTTTAAAGATACATAGTTCATAAAGAAAACGGAAAGATCCTAAACAATGTATGTGTGATGTTAGATCTTTATGTTGGAGGGAAAGTTAGTAATTCAGAAGAGTGCAAAAAGAAAAAGCTGCAGGAGCCCTGGCAGCTAAATGTGCAGCTAAGGTCTTTGTTCAAGTTAATTTTCCTGAGGGTCCTTACGAGTTACCCAGTCCATCTATAAAGACTGAATTAGAAACCTGAGAAGTAATCTAACAGGAATTAATAAATCTGTGCATTATCAGAATATGGAATGCGAGATGTTGAAAGCAGTCACAGCTTTTTAAGAGAAAAAGTGCTCCATATAAAATACTTGTTACAAAGCCTTTTCAGTGAACGCTTTTCAGACAAATGGTACCAGGAGAGCAGTGTGCCAGGATTTTTATTTGAGCTGGTAGATGATATATCCATGGCATGATGGAAATTTGTGTTATTTGTGGTCAGTGGTTGTAACAGATACTCTGCTCCATGCATTTTCTAAATGTGATCCTCAACTAGCAGTCGCAGTAAACCACTATGAAATGGCAGCAGATCTTACAGGTTTGGCAGTAGCAGAATACATTCCTTGGGAATTAGATCCAACCTCTAAAGTAACTTCTTGAATGCTGATTTGTGGGTTACTGAATTCATAAACAATTTTATTTTCCTTTTGACTGTTCCAAGTTTGTCCCATTCAGGCACATCTGGCCTATCACAAATCCCCAACTGGAGCTGGACAAATGCACTATCAGCATCTTCACTGCAATAGATGAACCACGTGAAATGAGTGTATTATCATAATTCAGATTCTGTATTGCTTCAAAACACTTTGTAGGTTGTTTCATATTGATCTTTGTTCAATGGAAGGAAACACAAAACAAAAAGGATTGAGTGAGAAATAAAAATACATCATATCAATATTAGTACAGTGACTATAGAGAAAAGCAAGGAAGACAGCTGGGAAACACTGCAAAATATACTTTTACTTTTAGTCTTGATATAAGGCAGGGCTTGTTTTTTGTACAATTAAGTTTTTCTAGTCAATTTTAACTTTTTTTAAAATATTGTATTAGGGATTTGAATAGAATTGCAAACTTTTATTTCCACAACAACATCATGTTGGCTTTTAAATGTGTAAAATGGCTCTGTACTTTCCAGTTAAGAGGAAGTGTGTTGATTGTAGGTGCTGCAACCACTAAGAAGTAATAAGCCATTCTATTTTAAATGTCTGTGTGAAAGCAACTCAAGTGTTAGTTTTAGTTTTCCTGCACCACTGTGCATTGACATTTAATGACCTTCAGGCTCACTGCTGCACCATTACAGCCTGGCTGTCTGCAAAGGATGTTTTAAAAAGCTGCTAAATGCAAAACCGGATTGTAGATGTTTGGAGGTTTTTTCCTTCTTTCTCAAGTGTGTCCTGATACAGTGAATCAAGGTGGATTTTTTGATTTAAGATTATTTTTAAAAAATACGTGGTTGGAAGGTATCTCAAGATGTTGATTAATCTTTCCCATGCTTTAAGGTACAACCTCGTTCTCAACAAAAATGCAGTCTGTTCTTAAAAACCTCCAGTGATATATATTTCTTGATTACTAGAACTTTAAGCTATTTCAATCAATGACTTAAAGCTAATTTCTTGCCTCCAAAAGGAATTTAAGAGTGTTTGTGTTCTCACAGTACCCCAGGAGGGAAAATATTTTAAGCAAAAGAAAATGTGCGTGTGGGTGTAGGGTGTGAATGTATGTACAAATAAAAATGAAATCATAGACCTTGGTTTGTGAGGTGCTTGTTTTTGTTGGCCTGCAGGTATGATGGAAAGTTTTCTAGCAGATGCAGTAGAAGTAAGATCCTGGCTATGCTGGGGTGCTTTACACATAATTGGCAGAAAGACTATTCTACTCTTTATGTAGGAGTTAAGGCACCTTTGCCCCACATCTTTCATGAACACTTCTTTGCAGTCAGGAAGACTGTACTGGGAGATCCAGTAGATGCTTTCTAGCTCCAAATGCCAATATTTCTAAATGCGAAGTAATTTTGATTTCAATGAAAAAGCCTAAATTGAAATAAACATAATAGGATGATGTGGACATGGTGTACCTCGTAACAAAATCTTTCTAATAAAGGACCAACAGCTAATCTTTGCATCAGAGGTCTCAGACAGTAATACAGAGAAGGGAGGTGTGTTGCATTTTTTTAGATGTCCGAGGCCAGAGATCTTTCAGTTACCAAATCTCTTAAAAGCCTTTCTTTGGAGAATGTTTCAGTTTCCTGAGCAGAGTACAATGCGTCTGTGTCTGTGGAAATCCATGATGTAACTATTTCTGTGAGCGTTTGCAAACTGTGGTGTCTAACTGAATAGTCAGGCTTTTGGAGAAGTAACTGGTGGTGAAATTCTGCTGAAGTTTGATTATTTTTGCTAAATGACATTTTTCTGCACAGTTAAGCAGTTCTTCTTAGTCTGATTTGGAGCACATAGCAAGCAGCAATTAAAAATATATGGTCCTTCAAATTTCCTGTGAGGTAGGCATCAGATACCAGTAACTTACCCTTACTTATATATGACACTTGCTTTATACAAGCAAAAAAGTTTAAATACAAATGTGGCAGTCTCTATGCAGTAAGTAGCCCCAGTAGCATACATAATTTTGGATCAAAATGAACACTTAATATTAGCAATTCCTAATGCTAATCCTTTGGATTTATGTCTGATATAAATCAGTGGAAATTTTATTGGCGACAGAATGTGAGTAGTCCTCAGTTTTGAACATAACCTCACCACATGCTTTAATCAATATCCCAAAACTAGTTTTCAGTTAAATGTCACAGAATTGGTATTTATTCCAATACCATGTATTGGTATTTACTTTTAATAAATACAACTTCGTTTCTCAGAGAAATTAGAAAAGAAGTAATTATTGATAGATTGGTGATCAATAAGACTGCATGTGGAATTGGAAGTGGATTTTATGGATAAAAGGGCAAAGGGCGAGCAACTTTCTCTTTAAATGTGATGCAAAACCAGATGCTGCAGATGATTATATGTGAGTGATTGTTGGCTTGTCTGAGCTATTGTACTTAAAAGTCTAAAAGTTTAAAATTGTATTTAAACATGGTATCAGGAAGTGCAAATGTAGCCTGTGGATTTTGTGACACATCCAAAATAATGTTTTCCTTGCTAGTGTATTTTACTGTACAGAATTCTATACTCTTCTAATTAGATTCTTAAGGTAAGTAAAGCACTCTTTTTAATGCGTTGCAATGATGAACCAAAATTGGAACTGGTGTATTATAATGAATTTCATCTTACATTTTCATCTTAAATCAAGGTTGAATTTGTATTTTTAGAGGGGGAAAGCTAATGTACCAGTCCACTGATACAGTAATCATTAGTGTAGTCCTTAAATTGTGAATAAAAGGAATTTTTTTTCCTTTTTTGTTTCTTCCCCATTTTTTCATGATTCCCAAAGCAGAGGCTCTGTATTTTTGCAAAGAAGTGCTGTAAATGAATGGTGTGATGTATTCAAAGAACAAAACACTCTTCCCATTGCAAACAGGTCGAGTTTTTTATTTCTTAACTCTGTTTGAACTGCCAGAAAAGGAATATTACAAAACACAAAGAAAATGATACACATCTCAGTCATCTCTTTATTTTCTTTTCCTGTTTTTCATCAGACTAATATATGCAGCAGTGGCCAAAACCTGTTTGACTGGGATACCTGCAGTTACCTGTTTAATCTGCAGTTAGAATTTTAATAGAAATGTAATTGTTTTCCAAGTATCTCTGAATTTCTCCTTCAGAATGTCTAGCAGTATCTACAAGCTGGTAAAGGAGTTCTAGATCCTGTCATTTTTAAAATTTAAATCTGATTTGGAACTCTTAAGTCCAGTACATGTACATTTCTCAATTTATGTTGGAAGTGCTTCCTTTTTCAGTGGAAGGATAGTCTTTTCTTGCAGGAAGACAGCACACAAAGAGCCTCCTCAGGAGGGGCAGTGGAGGGGCAGCACTGGTCCCTTCTCTCTGGTGACCAGTGACCCGAGGGAACAGCATGGAACAGTGTCAGGGAAGGTTGAGGTTGGGTATTAAGAAAAGATTCTATGATTCTATGATAATTTCATCAGCAGTAAATCTTAATTGTGTTTGAAATGGTGCTAACATTCCAAAAAATGTAATAAAGCATAATTTTGTTCCCTTAAAATATTATTTTAAAAATTTCTTTAAAAAAATCACAAAGACTGCCACAAAACTGAGACAAAAAATCTGCATAAAGAACATGCTGTAGTTTCCAACAGAAATTCGTAAGTGGGAGTATTCTTTAGAAAGGAAAAACACAGACCCACTGCTGAGCCTGTATAAAATATCTGCAGAACTGTCAAACATATTTATTTTCTGTGAAATGGAAGACTTGCAGCACTTAATAAGTAGTAGTTCAGTCATAATTCCAGTGACCAAAATCTTTTTGATTTAAATAGGGCTTGTTATGTGTAGAAAGTTTATTAAGTGCATATGTAACCATGAAATTCTGATTACAGTGACATGTGGAAAATGTGCAAGTTCTGCTACCCTTAGTTGTTAATGTGATATTATAGAATTCCTTTATTACAACTAGCTGGATACATCCAGTAATTATCACTGAGTAGTAATTGGAACTGTTGTGATGATACTGTGTTAGGGGCCATTGTGGAGGGGAAATGCTGTCTCACGTGGTTTGAAATATTTATTTTTTGGACACTTTAACAAGCAGTCTGGTTCTGTTTCTTTTTTAGATCTTTATTTGATACACTGGCCTGATGCACAAGTTCCAGGTAAAAGCAATCGAGAGGTCCGAGCTGAAACCTGGAGAGCGATGGAAGAGCTCTATGAGAAAGGTGATATCATAACAAAACCTGTCTTAGAAGAAGGAATTATAGTGTGCTTTGGGATTGGGAAACTCTTAGTGAGAGATGCTCAAAAACTTAATTTGAACTGGATGCTCATATTTTGGTGGAATTTGAGTGTGTAAGTTACGAAAATCCCTTTGAAAATTGCAGCATTAGCAATTTGGTGCTGCTTGTAAATAATACATTGTCAAATTCTGTCCATGAGATTAATAATAGTGTGCATACTTTCTTGAGGAAATCTACTGATTCACTAAAATCTCTATTCCACTATAGAACACCAGTGAACACTATAGAAAATCTTTGTAGTAACTTCCTCTTTTTTAAGTGTAAACCATGCCAGATTTTATCTCCTTTAGATTTTTTTTATAATTGTATGATGCCATTTTCCAATTTATCATATATTGTGGTATTTTATAACTGCATTAGTGTTTTAAAAGTTAACAAAATAAAATGGCTAGATGAGGAACAAATACTTAACTGCAGATTCTTTGGTACTAACTTTTGGGAAGAATTTTCAAAGAACAGAGGTACTCAAGTTCGGGTAGCTCTGATTTTCGGTGCACAGCAAACTTCAGTTTATGTTCATAGCAATAGGAAGAGTAGACTGTAGATTTCAGAGGAGGATTTTGCTCCTGAAGTATGCAGAATTACTAGAAACGGTGTGAGAGAAGATCCTGTCATGCCATTCTTGGGCCATGTGGACCACCCTGTTTACAGCTTCAGAGAAGTCCCACGAGTGGGGAGAAGACTCCTTGGATAAAGTCGTGTGTCCACTAACCCAGAGCTGCTGAAAGAGTGACTGCGGCAGGAGAGCTGTACGAAGGCAGTTACAGGCTGTGTGCCACTGCCAGCTTTACCAGAGCCTCCTACTCTTCAGTCCTTCGTTTACTTTTGCTGTGCCTCTGCAAACACAGAAGTAAATTATCTTTGATACATCTTTGGTTCTTTTTATCTTGAGCATAAGGGAAGTTGCTGAAAGTGTTTTCTGTCATGTAAAACATTACAGCATTGTTTTTAAAGAAATGCTTCACTGACCTAGTATTTCAAAGCATGAATAACACTTACATCCAAAGATGGATTATTCCAGAATGCATTTCATCTTCCCACTTCGAGGGTTTTTTTCTGAGGAGTATATAAGTTACTGCATGCCATTTGTGCCTAGATATGCTGTCCTAATTTGCTGCAAACAGGTTGTATTTTCCACATTCTAATATTCTTCCTATCCTGTGGGATTTATTCTGCTTTTGTGTGCATTTTTGTGATCTTTCCTATCTTACAGGATCTTTCTTTCTCTATATCTTCCTAATGGAAAAGACTATGGGCTATTCAGTGGTCTTTTAATAAGTCACTGGAAATACTATGGCAGTTGTCATAAACAGAGGAGAAAATTGATTTTGATCCTTGTCCCTATGCATGATACCTCTTTACAGACATCTCATGCTAGATTTATTTTTCCTGTGGTTGCATTTCTTTGTTTTTTTTTCAGTTTGCATGTTGCTACTCTCAGTCTTTTTCTGAACTTAAGCGTTCTGTAGGCTCATGATTCACTTAGCTGAGGATAAGTTTTCCAGCTCTGGTTGTTGAAATTACCTCAGATCGTTTACAGAGGATGGAAAATTTAATAGTCTGGTTGAGTCAAGTGCCTTAGAACCTTAACTTCCACACTTTTGCTTTAGGGGATACAGACTCTGGATGTTCCGACCATAACTATGTGTTCCTGAAATGACACGCAGATGTTAACCACTCTGGAGTTGGAAATGCAATGATTCCTGAGCAAAATGTTAAGTAATTTGTTTGCATGGTTAACCACTAGATTTTCCGCTGGAGATTAAACACTTGCTGCATATCTTTGTGACTTGCTATGTGTTATGTGAGCAACATAGTAGCCTTGGTTTGAATTGAATGTAGGACTTGGTCAAAATCCTTGCTTGAGCAAAAGAATAAAATCTTCATTGATTAGGGGAAGAAATTACAAGTTCCATGAACAAGTGAGTTCTTTGTCTTCTCTGAACTTGACATTAGTTCAGGTAGTCATTGGTTCCTGTTTGGAGTTCCGTTACTTTTTTTTTGGAAACATTTATTCTGGGAAAGAAATTATAAACTAAATGCTTCACATTCTAGGACTGACTTTTAAACAAATAATTTGCTTCTACAGTCAATTCACAAAGGTAATATTGAAATTACTCATCTTGGTAGTGGGTTTAGTAGCTAGCTGTGTCCATCTTGAAGAGCATCTGAAAGTGCAGAGACAATAACCACTGTCCTCTGTAGAAAGCAAATTGGTGGTGTGGAACTATCTGAAAGAGTCATGTGAGATGGTTAAAAGATGTCAATATTAACCTAAGTCTTTGATCTGGCTGAAGTTACCAGGAATTTCTTTAATCACTTCTCTGTATTCACAGACAGTTTGAATGCAGGTATTTGTAAATCTCATTCTTCAATTTAAATCCAGGTTAATATTTATTCTGCAAAATTCCACCTACCTGGGGCAGGAAACATTATTTTAAAGTAATGTAAATTATTAATAATCTATTATTATTATTATCAATCACACTAGAAGGAGAGTAAATAAATTTTTAGTACTTAAGACTGTAAAAGTCTTTAATGGAGGGGTTTTTTTAAAGATTATATTAACTTCTGGATTGGTCACATTGGTCAAAAGTTGCCACAAGCAAAATGCCAACTCCATCTATATTCATAGCTCTGACAGAATTTTTTTAAGTCATATCTACAAAGATTCATTCAGGTTCATTTGAGAGCCCACACAGAGCTGCTGGGACACAGGGCTGCAGTAACATGACTTGCAGGGCTCTGGCCTCCAGTGTCTTCCCACCCAGCTAACTGAGGAGAGACAGAGCTTCTGGGTCTCTGCCCAATCCAGGTCAGTGTGCACTAGTTTATAAGACCCTGTCCCCAAATAATAGAAACTTTGTGGAACAAGTTTTAAAAAATCTGAATATTTGTCAGAATTATTAAAATAAATATTTTAAGAAGCAGAAAACAAAACTCATAGTATTCTGAGTCTGATTTTCATAAACTCCCAGATACCTCTGGCTGTAGAGGATTTATTGTTGCAGGTTTATTTTATTATTATTTGTTTTATTATTATTATATTATTGCTATTTGAAGGCAGCAGGCACCAATGAACTTGGTGTGGATTTGGTAGATGTGCATTCATTGAGATGTGTGGGCATCCTTAAGTTTACTGTTTCTTAATCCGCAGCTGCTTAGTAGTGCTTCTTACATGTACTCCTAATGAAGGTTTGGAGTTGAGCTGTAACATCAGAATATTATCATGGATAGAAAATAGTGGTTTCAAGTGACGAGAGAGATCCTTTGCTAGCACTGAAAAATCCCCACTCTGGCTTGCCACTGTTTTTGTATTTCATCAAAAGGGATTTGAGGTTAGCGTTTGGTGAAAGACTCTTTTGTCCTGATATGATGAGAACTGGAAATATGAACGATTTAAAATGAGAATCTGAATAGTGTTTGTTGGGGATCTGGTTACCCTCTCCAGCTGATTGCTCACCATACTGAAGTTTTGGGCTGCACTGCTTGGATCCAACATGCTTTGGAAGCTAAAGGGAATGTGGTTACTGCCCCAAGGCTGGAGTCTCAGGAACACTTGAAAGAAGCTTTCATGTTTTAGCACTCTCCCCTGTGCTTGAATCCGCTGTTAACTGCCTAAGGCAACTGAGCAGCTATCTCAAGATCGCACTTCAGGTTAAAACCGATTTCCCAGAATCCTGAGAGGTACCATGACAGATATGAGAGCCTGCCCAAAAACACTCCTAGGGATTCTAAAGCCAGTGTTGTCTTTTACTGTAACAGTATGACATACTACATTAATTATCTGTGTTAAAATAACACACCCTGGAAGTTGTACCTTCTTCAGGTGTTTTAATTCCTCTGAATTGCGTCTGGAACATAGTCCTGTGTCTTTCTGGTTTGCCCTTGAGCTAGAGAATCTTTGGCTAAACATACCTGGCTAAATCCTTCAGTAGTTTCTTAGGGTCCATTAAATGTTCTACCAGCATCTTCCCCTCTTTAACCTGAAATTTATATATTTATACCTTCTGTCTTCTCTTTGCTCTAAAGGCAAGATTATACTTTTAGTTTTGTAGTATTCCTATTGTATAGACAGAGCCAAGTCATTAAATTTGCTGGTTTCCATTAGTATCTTTCCAGCGAAAAATGTGATACAGTTGTGGTCAGCAAAGGTAGATAGATATTTACAGTGGTATCCAAACCTATAGCAGTTGTATCATTCCGTACCATGAACCAAATGGACAAATTTTATGTACATCTCCCCAAATCATACAGAAAGTATCAGAATGCTTATTTGTCATAGTGATGAATTACAGCATGGCTTTATTCATGAGACATTCATGTGCTGATTAAGAAAGAATTCGGTGCAGAGATTTCTGTTTTGTCTTACACTCTGTTGTCTTCCATATGTCTTCAGACCCTGGGATTTGCATGCATTTAGGCCTGACCTTGCTTCCAGAGGGAATTGTGCCAACTCTTACAGTAGCTCGGTAGCTCGGGGGTCAGAATTCTGCACCTGGTCTTGGTATTCAGCCCCAGTGATCAGAAGATTTTTTTTAATGAAAAAAGCTCCTGAGGAGCTTCTACTGATCAGCCACTGCAACTTCTTTATGTTGAGAATTAGGAACAAGTGAATGGGAAAGGAGAATTATTCTTTTCTTTACTGCTTTTAAAATTTTAGTAGGTACCTGAAAGTATAAAATAAAGGATTTGGAATGGAATTTAGGATAGTGTTTACCTGCACTAAAAACTGCCATTAAAAAAAAGCTGCCACTTTGACTTCTGGTAGACCAAATGATAGCTCTCTATTTGTAGCAGAAAAGATCTTGTTGCTAAACTGATTTCTACTAGCTGAGGAAAACACAGTTTTAAGAATTAATTTCTTTAAATGCTGTTAAATGCTTTTTTAAAATTATTGTTATCTTCTCTGACTTGTTAATCTGCTCCACTTTGATTGGAGCTGTTTCCCAGGAGCCAGATGACTCAGGTCAGTCAGAATGAAGAGGTAGAGAATTCTAGACATGTGTCTTTCTTCAATAGCCTGCATTTGTGCTTTCCTTTAAAGAGTTATGGGATAAACAGTGCTGAGGGAAAATGGAGGAAAAAAAAATTCTAAAACTTGGTCAGTGAGACATTTGTGCATAATAACTGGTTATTTCTGTTGTAACAGCTGAAATCAACTAGAATTCTTATAATATCAAGGCTATGGTTTGAATTTTTGTGGTCTCAAAATTGTCCTTTTGTGGAATTATCTTCTCCAGTACCTCAGAACAGAGGCCAGGCTGCCTACAGGAGCCATTCCAAGATACATACATTGAGTCATATATTCCCTTGACAGCTGCAGCATTCCTGTGTAGGCATTTGTCGGCTGGCAGATGAAAGCAGGATGGCAAACTGCTCTGACATGGGGAATGGTAACTGTATGTGCTCACTGGTAATGGGGCTGTTCCTAGCAAAGTGACCCTTTCCATAAGCAGTGTCTTTAATGACCTTGATTCTGGCATTGTGGCTAGCCCGTCATCTCAGCAAGCTTTTCATACACACACGCACATGTTTACTTGTCCCTCTGTCTAAAAATGCTGGGAAGAATGAGAGCTTCCAGCCAGGGCTTTTGCCTGAAGTTGGCAAGAGTAGTACTGTGGTGGTTGTTGTGGGTTCAGATCCCACTAGAACTCACTGCCATTTTACTGAAATTGTTTGCTTATCTTTTTAATGTTTAGCAGTGCAGCTTATGCTGACATGAAATATTCTTACTTGCATCAGAAATTCCTTGATGTGTCTTAACATATGTTTTTGTTATGATTATGTGTGTGATTTGAAGAGAGTCTCATAAAGTAGCAGAAATTGTTTAGCCCAGTAATTAAAGCCATGTAACTTGGTTCTTGGAAAAAAGTTGTTTTTTTTAATTCCAAGTGAGAGAAGATATCTAATCAACCTTAATATTCTTACCATCTTCATTGTTGGGCATAGACCAGTTCAGTCATCTTGTTTTCTTCCTCCGTTTTCTATCTGTTCTTAAAACTAGGAGGGAAAAAGGCTCAGTGAACAGTTTTTGTGTAGGTGGCACAAATTTCTAGCACATCCTTTGCTAGGTGACATATTCTTCTTTAAGTCTATATCCATATGGTCAAATGATGAACGCCTGACAATTCAAACTGTCTTGTTACAGCTCTGCAAAATGTTTGTCTCAAGTGTGTTTATGGTGGTAGAAGTCATACGTGAATGTGTATTCATAAGTTGCACTAAATTTTTAATAAGGAAAAGCAAGTAACTTATTTGCCTAGAAACAGTTCTTTTTCACATTGTTGATAATATACTGTCTGCATAGATGAGAGTGTCTTGTGGGTTTGTTGTTATGAGAAGTGCAGTTCAGAGATGTTTTTTCATGGGGAGGTGGTTGCAGATTGGTGAGGATTTTGGTTTTGCACCACACCCTCTTCAATCAGATAAGACAGAAATAAAGACATGGAAGAAAAATGATACACATATTTATGTTAAAGATCATAAAGAAACCTTAATAATTTTTAGTATCATACTAGAAAAAAGTTCTTTTGGTGCAGATGTAAAAGTAAGAATGAATCTAAACTTGCATTAATGTCTGTGCTAGTTTGTTTTGCTCATTTTTCTTTCTTAATGCCAAGGACTTAATGGGTAATTCTAAGTATAAAAATAAACCTTCAGAGGACTTTGTTTCTTGACTTATTGTAGTGTATGGTTTACGCCTTTTCTGCTAGCTAGTGAATCCTTTTTGTCAAAACTATAAATAAGCAAGCTAAGCAAAAAGCTTTAAAGCAAATGTTCACAGTTGTGTACCCATACATATGTGCCAAGAGGTCCCAGTGATTTGAATACAAGAACTCTTGTGAAGAAGGCAATGTTGAAATATCTTTCAGAGGAAAGTCCTTGTCCAAAATAACTTTTTGTCTCAATATATAATATACGTGATTTGTGGAAAAGGCATAATTTATCTGTTTTCCATATGTTGAAGTAAAGCCTTAGATTCTTAACTCTTTTAAATCAGTATTGATTTATTAACATCAGTTAGGTTGCTGTTATTCATACCACTTGGGAATCATTATCTTCTCTGATACAGAAGTCCAAAAAGTATCCCAGTTTAGGAAACTGTGCCATCATAGATACAGGGGGAAAAAACAATTTAGAATCCTACCTGTGTGCTGTCTGTAATACCTCCAAAGTGCTACTTTTAGGGGTACATAATCTATTAGTCTCTAGGCATGCAGCTGAGTTGGTGATAATTTTGATCACATTTTCACATCACAGTGTGTGGTGGCATTATTGAATTAAGGTATAGTGGGATTGATTTTGTACCATGCAGTGGATTGGGTTTTTTTATCAGGTCTGGTTTGTAATGTCAGCTGTAAGAATAAAAATATGTCACTATAACTAAGATAGCATTGCATCGAAGTGGTCAGAATGAGCAGCCAGGGTCAGAGACAATGTGCATTAAGCCACTACTACACTGCGTTATGCTGTTTAGTTAGCCATGTAACAGTTGTGGAAACAGACTGCTTGTAAAGAGTTTTCGGTCAGGAAGTTAACAGTTGGACTGCTATTCATGCCTGCTCTCCTGTGTCCTCGCAGTTTATCGTGGTTCACGGGTGATGTGTAGCAGGAGTAATGGTCACAGGATTGCAGACAAGCACCTGTACTGTGGCAGAAAAAGAAATCCTTTGGAGGAGGAAGTACAATTTGTGTATTTGTGGTTTTGCCACATCTTCCTGTGTGTCTCAGAGAGGGGCACTTAGCCTTCTGGTGTCTGTGTGTTTTAGCCTGTGGCATGGGAACACGTGTTATTTCACAGATTTAGAAGTTAATTCCTCATTGATTCTAAGAGTAGTCTGCTTTATTTATCGAGGCTTTGGCTTTCATGTGGGGCACTCTCAGCCTACAGCTTTGATTTAGCAAGTTATGCTGAAATCAAATCTTGTACGGTTTCTATGAGCAGGGCGATTTACACCCAGCGCGCGTATCAGAGAGAATGTGGACCTTTCCAACCTGTGCAACCTTCGTTAATAAAGATACAGTGACTGCAGTTGACCTCTTGTGGAAAGTAGATCCATTTGTGTTTTTATTCTGTGGCCTGAATAGAAGATAAAACAGAATGGGCACTGTTCACTGGACGTGGGAATTCTCCCTTGCTCTGACTCATGTAGAGCAGCAGGGAGGGGGAGGAAAATGGGCTCCACAAACCCGGTATCCAGTTTTGTAATTTACAAAACCTTTTTGATCTGAACTTCGTACATTTAATATTCCGGAGGGTATTTAGAAGTTTGATAAAAGTCTGTAGTAGTGCTGGAGAAAGATAAGGCTCACTATTGTACTAAAATAGCGTTTTGCTGCCAAGGCAGCATATTTATGCTTTTCTGTTGCAAGACTAACAGTGCCCATCAAACTTGGTATAATTTGGTATTATACAGAGTAAAGATAAAAATACCCAATCGTTCTCTAAGTTGCAATAAAAAATGCTTTACGCTTAATACTCAACTATATTGCAAACCAGTCCATTAGCATGATGTAGTGCTTCACAGTGGCTGGGAGAAATACAGTGTGTTGAAATTACCAATATGGTGGGGGCCAAGATTGTTTTGTGTAGAATAGAAAAGATCCTTACTTTTTTTCCCCATTATAATCAACTGTTATTTTGCCCATATGTTTTCTGATGTGTCTTGCAGAGTTTCATGTTAGGCTTTCAAAGCTGGATGAAATTTTCTGTTCCAGCATTGTGGTCAGTCAGTTTTTTAGCATGCATAAAAGAAGCAGTGTTCCTACATTTTTCTTTGAGCCTGCAGAGTCAGAGTCACAAGGAATAGAACAAAGCCTCAGAAGATGTAACAGGAGCCTTCGGGAGCTGATGGGGAATTGCAAACTCTTTGTTTATTGCACCTGGCACTTTCTCAAAATCTGCTTCATAGGGGCCAGACCAATCATTTCCTCAAGCAGATAAGGAGGATGCTTTCTCTCCCTGAGTCAAAGCTCTGTGACTTTGTAAATAAGACAGTAAAAATGTATAGTTTAAGGGTACTTTCTAGAGGGATTATAGTTAATATATTGCAAACTTTTACCTCAGAAAACCTGAACTTCGAGACTAGTTAAAATGGTTAAGTTAAAAAGAAGTATAGACCTTAAAACCACCTGCAGTCACAACAGCTGTAACAACATGTATTGTGCCTGAGTTGTCTGAAATGAGATTTTTAAGCAATCTAAACAGGTATTAAATTGAGGAAAAATAAAAAGACTGCCTCCATTTTCAAGAGCATGCTTGTATTTTTGAGACCCATGGCAGGAGCTCTGGGGAAATGACCTCTATTGGTGCTCCACGAGAGAGGAAATATAAGGAAATGTGCCCCCTGCATCTCCCAGGTTATTTCAAGGCAACGAGTCAGGACCATTTTACACAAGTTTCTCAATATGCAGGTTTTCTATTTCTACTGTTGATATGATTTCATGGATCTTGTTTGATAGACATAGTCCCAGTTGTCAGTCTGTCAGATAAGGCCCTGGAGCTAACCAGACCTTCTGTTTCTTATCCGTCTTTTCTTAAATCTTCATTCTTAGGAATTAATCCAGAAGATGTAAATGTGGAAATAATTCTGTATAATCTTCTTCTTAAAGGCAATCTTTCTGCGATTTAGACAATGCAGAGCAACTGTGTTAATCTTCCATCAGGCAAATGGAAGCAATTCTCTAGAGTGGAATCCATTGACTGATTGTTCAAATTTAAGCTCTATTTTTCAGGAAATTCCAGTGCTTTGAATTCATGTTTCTACCATGCATTGAAATAAGATTTTTTAATACAGTTACACTGTGCAATTGTTTTAATACCTTTTGTATTTTATATTGTAATTTAATGCAAAAGTCAAAACACTTAATCTGTCATGTATTAAACTGTACCTAACACCAAAGCAATGGAGTTGAAATGAGGAGTTCTAACTTTACCCAAACTAAGTATGTGTATGTAATGAAAGTGAAATGTTTTAAGTGTATTCCCTTAAAAAAAAGGTCCTTAAAAAAATTTCCCTTAACAAAATATAAAACATTGAAATTCTAATTATTTCTCTCTTTTCTGGGAAAATGTTTACTTTCTTGGCAATTTTGAATTAAGCTTTCTCCGTGGGACATCACCCTAAACACATAAATGCTATAATACTGATTTTAGTAGGAATGGCTCAGATGACTTTTAATGCAAAACATAACTGACCTGGAATTTCTTGATGGGAAATCTAACACGATGGAAGACTTCAAAGTCTCCTGTGAGGAATATGCTAGAAGCGAAACATCTTAGAGTATACTGTAGAGGATAAAAATGGAAGCTTTTTGTGGAAATGTACTATTTCATGTCTGTGACTGAATTTTGTTTTATTTCAACCTGAAATGAAAGCTTTATTCTTCAAGGGCAATAATGGCATGTTTTTTGTAACTCTGTAGCTTTCAACAATAGTGTATAATATTTTGGTTCACCATTGTGTTAAAACCATGTTTTTCTGACTGCTGTGGCATAATGATTTATTAATGTTGACACTCCAGGGTTGTTTGTCAAAAGCTCAGCTTTTGCTCCTTCTGGGAGATTACATACAAATTATGTAAATCTCTATAGTGCAGGTTTTAACCTAATTATGTTATACATCATGAACAATGATAACTTCTGTAAGGGAAAGGCGTCTGGCATTTTAGTTGTTAATGTATTTTTTCTTCTTTTGGTATTCCATGAAAGAAGCCACGTTAAAAAGTGATAGTATGTGTGCAGGTTTTGTTGCTGCAGTTTATGTTTTAGCTTATGCTGCTAAAATATGTGAAAGCTAATTTTAATTTTTTTAGGACCTTAACAATCTGTTTATAAGAATTAGCCGTAAACTGTAACTTCACTTACAGAATTTCACAGAGGACTAGAAAAATGTAATTTCTTGTATATAGATATGCACGTGTCTATGCATTTTATAGAATGGGCCTGCTAAAATAAATACTGGATTAACAACAATGATCAGACTTCTGTGTTCACACACAGAGACAGACTTTCCATCTGTAGAGTTACAAACTGCAATGCAGCTCGAGTCAATCCAGACAAAGTTGACATACTGAAGAAATGAGTCTGAGCTGTGGTCCAGAGTGCCCAGCCTGAGGAGAGCCCTGCCAGCCTAGCCCCAGCTGCCTTCCCTGCTCGCTGGGCTTGGCACAGCACAAGGACCAGACTATCCCAGACGAGGCCGGGCTCAGGGGTGGAGGCAGGCCAAGACTGGGAGTTGGCCTTTATCGTATCTGAGGTTTGAAGGAAGACATCTCATTTCGGGACTGTCAGCTCTTAATTTATACACATGCATGCACACTTGAGGTTTATTTCAAAAACAGCCTTCATATCACCTAGGTTCCATTCATTTGCTTGTCAACAGGAGCTGAGAAATCTAGCTACATTTTTAAGCTTCGTGGTCCTGGCTAGATACTGCTCGTTTAATTGAAGATTTTACGCTGTTACGTAACATCTTGTAGTGATCTAACAGAAATATAGGCAGTGTGACATGGTTCATTTGGGCTGTGTGTCCTTGGGTTGTACTGCTCACACCTTATTAGTCTTCAGCAAATGTTCCACTTTCCTTTAGTTTTGGCAAGCTGCTTGGAACACCATTTCCTTCTTTTCATTCTGGTGGAGTCCAATTGTTCTTTGCTTATACTACATTAGCCTTTCCCAGAATTTAGCCTGGAGTTTTTATACACTGGGGAGTTTCCAGTGTGTTTAGATTATAAAATGATTTCCTAATGTGACTGTGACAGAACCACGCTTTCAGATAACACTGTCAAACTAGATTTCAGTGCTGTTTTTCTGTGTTTCTTTGCAGTATTTTGTTCTACAGAAATGATGGGAAAAATAATTTTGATTCCTGAAAGTGATACTTTTCAAATCATCCACCCAAGTAGTTAGGATTGTCCCAAAACTTTTTCTTGTTCTGTTTTTCTTTAGGTTTGTGTAAATCAATTGGCGTAAGCAATTTTCTTATCAGCCATCTTGAGCAACTAAAGGAGGACTGTGTGATTACTCCACATGTTAATCAGGTGAGTGGATAAATGTATGCAGGGTATCTGGGTTTGGGTTTTTACTTTGGTTTTTTTGGTTAGCAACCTCCTCCCCACTCCTATGCATGAAAGGCTACACCCAAACTATTGCCTTAGTCATACAATTTCTTCTTTCATTTCTATTTACATGTTGAAAACCATTCAGGAAGATGACCCGAAGGGTAGGGAAGTCCTTCCTCCTATTGCCCCCACCCAGTTTCTCCCAGGCTACTTGTTTGCGTCTGGGTTTAAGACACAAACAAATGGTCCCTGTGACAGTTTTTTGATGATAAAGCAGTTCAGAAATAAAATTCAAGAATCACAGAATATTTAGCATCTTCAGAGTGAATAAGTTTTTGGAAAGCCTGTGTTCGAATACTTTTGTACTTCCTGTAAGCAACACTGAAAGCCTCAGTTAATTGCATATCCATGTAAGGGTGCGTTTCCCTTGCTCCCCCCTCATTTCCTATTTCACGTAAATTCAGTGAACTCTCGTTTAGGCAGGTGCTGTGACAGCCCTGGCACAATTTTTTCTGCTGCCCTAGGCAGATCTAGGATGGCCACCTACGTACCGGCAGGCTGCCAGGACACTCGACAAATGTTCCCTTGTTGCAGGTTTCTGCCTACAGCTGTGCTGGAAGTCCATTCCTTCCACCTCCTGCCAGAGAAAGTGTGCCTGTGCTGAGTGGATGTGGGAACTGGAATGGATGGAGTGCAGGCACATGCTTTTCCCCTTTGTACAGGTGGTCAGGATTTCTGGCAGCTGTTTATGGTTTAATGCCATTAAAGGCGTAAAAGTGTTGCTCAGAGTGTGGCAGTCAGAACCAAACAACTCTGATTTTAGCTGTCCACTAGACTAAAGGTTACTAAAGGACAATTAATTAATGTTAAATTAGCATAAAACCATATCAAATATTTAAATTCTGTTATTCAAAATAAACTATTGAAATATATGTTAAGGTGGGCATATTGATGACTGTTTAATAATTGGTGAATTTACCAAGGTTCTAGAAATACACATATGCAAAGACTTACTAGAGTTTGGCATGAGTTGTTACTGCCTGTTAAGTGACAGTAGCTTTTTAGTGTTCTACTAAATCATTGCAAGTAAAAACTAGTGATTTTGTTTTGAAATTTCCTCTTACCCACAGTGTCAAAATGTTACCAGTCTTACTGTTTCAGTGGTGTTCATGGAGATAAGCTGTTTCTTGGTGCTATTTGACAAAACTCTTTTTCTGAGGCCAAAAAAGAGGAGACAGAAAGTTGAGGTGGTGGTGATACCGAGGGGTGGGAGACGGCACCTCATTTCTTTGAGATGCTACATGGCACTGTTCTGAATTGAAAGCAAAAACCAACAATGAATTACCCATACCACTGCAAAGTGCTCCACCTTGAATTTAATTTATACTTTTTTAGAGTTAAAGGAATCTTATAAACCATACTTCAGGTTATCCTCAAAAGAGTATTTATTCTGTTTCTTGCTTAGTGTTAGAGAGTTACTGAGTCTGATGGTGAGCTTACTTAAGTACCATCAAATAAATACTGAATTTCTAAATTCAAATTGGGGCTGAAAATGCTGGACTGAGTTCTTATTTCACTGTCCACAATTTATAATACAGTTTTTTTGCTATATTTATGCATAAAATAGAGTACTCTTTCAATGGACTTATTAAATAGAAAACATTTACAAATAGTCATTGTATACAAATTCTAAATACTGAAGAAGCAAGTGGAGGAAAAATATTTCCCTTTTAGAATTCAGGGTGTTATTACAATTACAACAGTCCTTATGATGTTAAAATTGAAAGTTGTTGGGTTTTTTTTCTGTGAAGAGGAGAAAGTAGGAGGGCAGGAGAAGTAAGCAATACTTCTGTTTTACAAACCAAGTTTTGAGAACTGCCTTTCTTCTCAGTTCCTGGGAAAAAACCCAGTATCATCATGTCTTTTAAAGAAGTAGGAAAGGCTTGTCTTTTCAAGAACATGGTATTGCTAAGTTATTTATTAATAAGCAAGCACCTTTTAAAATTTCAATATACTATTAAAAGTACTGGCAAACACTGTAAAATGATGGTACTTTATTCTAGCATCATGTAGAATGAAACTTACAACCTGGAAGTTCCAGATTTGTGTGCCAGAGTTTTGTAATTGACTTGGCAGTAGAAGTTTGGATTTATGCTCAAAGAAATCTTTGAAGTCTCTCTGAAGGCTCATAGCCCCGTCACTCATTAGGGGAAGATTTTATAAGTATTTAACAAATATGTATGTTTCATTTACTAAAGTGATGCACTGAACCCAAATATAAACTGTTCCTCCATGAATTCCATGTAGGAATGCTCCTCAGTATTTTTCCAGTCTTGGAGAAGTGTGAATTACTGTGTAATAACCTCAGAGAGACTTAGTTACGTTGTTGATACTGCCATTCATATTGAGCTCTATTGTGTAAATTTGTACAGGGTAGAAATGTATGAGACATTTGAAAACAGCCCCTTTGTACATAAACTCACCTGAAGTGTTCCTCTATATAGAAAATATTTATGGGCTTGTATTTCAGTTTCATAAAGAGAAATAACTGTAAGACAGCATTCCCACTGAGAAAATGACTGAATTGCAGATGTGCGGAAGCTTTATCATGTGAAAAGGACCACAGCAGGGTGGAAAGAGTAAAGCCTCTGTGCACCCTCATCCGAGGTATGACTTTCTAGGGTCATGTGTCAGGATTGCCATTAGGCTCAACTTTTCCCCATTTACTGTGACTGTTGTAAAAACCAGTCCTCTAGTTGGAGGTCCCCTGTGGCTGAGCAAGTGGCAGCTGTGAAGTTCTGTAATGTGAACTGCAAACTGTTCTATTAAACAAATGCCAGTTTTTACACAGCAATCAATCAGGGTAGGGTGTCAAAAAAGATGAAGATCTTCCTCTGCCATCACGTGACAGACAGCCCTCACCTGAGAAAAGTCTGGTGACGAAAATAGCAAGGGTGGGGCAAGACAGGAAGCAAGAATTGTTATTTTGAGGGGAAGTAAATGTTGACCACTCACCTTATGCCTCTTGTAGCTCAGGATCCTAGTGCCTTGCATTCGGATGCTGCTAGAATCTTGCAGAATGTGTTCATTAAAAAAAATAAATTCAAAAGTACTTATTTTATTTAATGCATTTGATTATTTGAGTAATATATTCAGGAAGAAAAGTACTTGCTTCTACCAACACCAAACCGCATGTGTCAAAATTCAATTCACAAAATTTAGGAGTCTCTTGATTCAGTGAAAGGCACAAAGTATGATCTTTTCAGGTGGGAAGTAGTTGTTGCTATGTATTCTGCTTATGAAGTAGACAGATGGTATCTCAGCATACTGCTCTTGATTTAAACTTTTCTGGTGTAACCTGGAACTGTGCTACCTGGAATCTTACTAGACCAGCAGGTAAATTCTACTTGCAGTTTAATTAGTAATAAATGCTGAATAAGTCACATGATGCCATAGAGGCACTGCAGATGTTTCAGCATTTGATCCTAAATATATCATTCTTCATTTAATATTTTCTGAGCTATGTTATTTGCTATACTTAGTGTAAAGAACATCTGCTAAAATTGCTTATTACTCTTGTAATAATCCAGTAATACACCCTGCTTGCTCTTTCACTTCTCCCCTCCTAGTTTTGCATAGATACAATGAGAATATTTTGTAGTCAGCTCAGGTGCAAGTAAGTGAATAACTGTATGACCTAAGCACTGCTCTTACTCATATTAACATGAAATACAAAGGGTACTCAAAGGTCAAGAAACATCAAAGGTTGAAGACATGGATGTCTGCTGCTTGAACCTTGTTCCTGAGTCCACCTAGTAATTTAGATCATAGCAGCTTTAGGCTGACTCAGCCCAGCCTTCCAGGGGCACAGTTTTTTCTTAGCTCATGTTGAATGACTGCCAGCCTATTGTTCCTGACTATTGTTGTCTGAAAAGACAACATGTACTAAAGATGAGATTCAGGAAATGCTCATTTGTCCTCTTTGTGGCAGAAGAAATTTTCCAGATTCCACGTATTGAGGTAATTGCTCAGAAGAGTATTTTTCTTCAAAATGCGCAAGAGTTCGATCCCTGGAACAATGGTGATGACCAGTCACAAAAGTACATCACATGATTATGTATTCTGTAAAAGAAAGCACTACCCATTTTCATCTAAATGCAGAGGAATGTATGCTTCTTACAATGTATAAACTGTGAAATAGTTATTTAAATAACTTACTAAGGAGTATTACAGAGTTTCTCTTTTGGCTTTAGCTACATGCCAGAATATGTCTCTCCTCTGAGATCGTTACTGTCCAATACTTCTTTTTCCTTTTGCTCCCAACAACTATCTTTGTAGCTTTTTACTTTTCCTCTTTTAACTGGTTCTTGGCAATTTGTGATCTTCCTTCCTACAAAGGGTCTCCTTCACACTTCATTCCACAGCATGATTGCTTCCCTGCACAAGCTGATAGTGACACCACACACAGAATACAGGATTTGCCATGTGCAATCCATGCCAACAGGCTGTGCTTCCAAGGTCAAGTTTGCTTCCTCACCCTAAGCAAATTGTTCTGGTTGGTTGCTTGCAAACCCAGCCCCTGCTCAGCCCCCTCCCCTCACCTGGGCGACTCAAAGATCATTAGAAGGAATCATTAGTAAAGAAACAGGAAAGGACATAGAGTTGGGGAAGGGAAAGTAGTCTCAGAGCACCAATAAAAATGACCTGATGCTGATTTCCACTGTGTGTTTGTATATATTTCTTAAAAACAGAGCAATAGTGAAAGTCCAGCTGCAGGTCAGGGAGACAACTGCACCTTGTTTCTGAGGGAAACATAAAATACAGTTACCTGTTGTGCCAATTACTGGTAAAATACTTCATTAATACTCTTCTCGTGTCTTCTAAAACTAATACCTTATATCTACTTCCCAGAAGCAATGATTTCAATCATGTTCTATTTTTAAAACAAGAGGAAAATTATTCTCATTTTCACTGATGTTTTCCATGAAATATATTCTCAGGGCTTTTACTAAAAGTTTATTTCTATTTATCTAAGGTTGAATACCACCCTTTCCAAAGACCTCAGGAGCTGGTTGATTATTGTAGGAGCAGAGATATTGTTTTTGAAGGCTACTGTCCTTTAGCCAATGGTGAAGCACTCACTCATCCTACTGTCGTTCAGCTGGCAAAGAAGTATGGCAGAACTCCAGCACAGATTTGCATACGCTGGAGCATTCAGGTAATGGAGGGTGGTAATGAAAATGTGTCTCCTTTCTCAGGGAAAAAATGTAAATAGTTTGGGGTTTGTGCATCAAGCCAGAATTTCTACAGAAGGTATTTCTGCTTTCAGTATGTTGATTTTGTGTGAACTGATGGCTGTACTGGAAATTTAGACTGTAGTACAAAAAGCATGCCAGTATTTCAAATAGTACTTATTTTAAATAATCTGGTTGTAGAGAGTGAGAGCCACCAGTAAGAGATGTTTCCAAAGTAAATGTTACAAGCAGTATCCGTCATCATTCCATTTCTGTCACTCAGTACAAAGTACTAAGCAGTGAAATAATGTATTAAGTTTATATAAACCATGTAATGTGTTGGAACTCAACACAGTGTATATAACTGCAGTTGCAAATGGCATAGAGAAATGTCACTGTCCCCCAGAAAATGCAATTAAAACCTCAGAAGATGTGAAGAATTTCTTGTAGCGGTTTGAATATAGATAATTTTCATAAAAACTGCAGATTTTAGTGATGAGAAGCATTATTCTTTTCAGAATGGGATTGTCACTATTCCAAAGTCAACAAAGGTGGAACGGATAGAGGAAAACTGCAAGGTAAGATTTGGTTATGCACTCAAGTCTGACTAACAGCCAAGTAAGAGTTTTTAATATTTTGGTTTGCCTTCTGATTTTCCTTCCCAGTTTTATGCTGGGGTGACTCTGTCAAAATTGGCAAATGATGGTACCATAAAATGACCACAATGTAGGAAAAGACTATAACTCACAAATGTCAGAAAAGACCTGGAGAGCTAATCACTGTGCATAAAGAAAAATCCATAGAAGAACTTCTGTAGTTGATTTCTCTTACTAATAGTTCTGTTTATTACTTGTCTGGTTGTAGAACATCCTATTCTGGTTATGGTTACGTTCTTTTTGTGATACGCACATAGGTCAAATGGAAGGAGTTTGGATGCTATGCATAACAGTTTATGAAAGCTTCAAAACTCACTTAGGGATAACTCCAAGATGAAGACCTTCCAAGGAAATCCCATTCCTGCCAGAGCTGACTCTTCCCCTACCTTCGCCTTCTATTCAATGTGCAGAAAAGGTTCCAGCATGAAGGGGCTAGACAAAGAAAAGTGGGAATGAATGAGAATTGGCAGTGTGATTCCTCTCCTGCACCTTTTTCTAAATTTCCTTTTCATACCAAATAGTTTTAATTCATTACTTGTTTTGTCTCTCTATTTCTCTAATCAGAAAGTGTTCTTTCTTTAGGGTAGGCAAAACCACATCTTACTGCTATTTCCAAAAATACCGTAGATAAAAACTGTTTTGACAAATCAGGAAGAAACTTTGCAAGGAGACAGGAAACTTCTGTCTGCTATTTTTATCCTTACGTGTGTGTGTGTGTGTGTGTGTGTAGGTGCAAATCAATGTACATGTAATGAGCATTTCTGCTGGTGGCCAA
Source organism: Callaeas wilsoni (assembly GCA_013398955.1). Lineage (NCBI taxonomy): Eukaryota > Metazoa > Chordata > Aves > Passeriformes > Callaeidae > Callaeas > Callaeas wilsoni. Next base: position 27,840 of record VWPU01004265.1, on the reverse strand, counting down.
GCCTGTTTATACAGCTCCTGCCTTGACTGTTTATTCTGACATACACACTGCCTTCTGTGGTACAAGCACAGCTGCTTGTGGTACTGTATTGGGAACGAGATCAGAGAACAAAACCCGTTTAAAAATCCTTGCTTATACTTTTATTTTCCTTGATGATATTTTAAATCCAGATTAATTTTACTTTTTACAGAGTTCACTCTGTGGCACCACCAATTCATTTCACACAACTGAGGGAATGTGTTACATCCAAACTTAAAACACTTAAGATGGAGAGAGGAAGGAACTGGCACAGTCATTGGGTGTTATCTCCTGTCCCTTCTTTTCCTTTCCCTCATGTTTCTGTGTTGGCCTGAGTCTCTACCACTTCTGGTCAAGCTGGTCCTCATTAAACTCTCAGTATATAATATATAGGGTTTCTAGTTCTGTGACTGGTCCCTGGTTTAAGCTTAAAAGGCTTGAGAGAGCACTGAGATTTGACGACAAGGATCGTTCCAGAAAACAGTGGTTGCTGGATAATGCAGGATGGGAGGAGCTCATTTGGCTACAGTTCAGGCTCCACAGAATCTTTTTACTGAGCACGGAGGAGCTCTGACAAAGAGAACAGAAGCAAGTTCCTGATGATAATGTCTCCATAGGACACCTGCTACAAATGCACTGACACCATAGTTCACATTGCAGGTCTGGCCACAGGAGAAGGCAGTGGCTGTAAGAACCTGTGTTTGAAGACAGGTGATTGCTTTCAAGTTTGAGTTAGTACTGAGGCACTGTAGCACTGTTTCTGAATTTGAGTGATTTGTGAGAGTTTTTCAAAGTAGAGTCACAGAGAAGATAGACACAGCCTTTGGCTTGTTAACTTTGTGAATGTCCTGATACCTTGTAATACTCTCTTTGTCTAAAGTTCTGAGAAAGAGAACTGTAACACTCTAAACTGAACATTGGGATGTAAGTGAAATACTGAGCTCATTCTTCCAAAGAGATTGTTGTCAGGTCATTCCTATATCTCTAGCAGTGACAATAGAGAGTGCTGTCAAAAACAGCTTTGATACTACCCTTGTCTTGGACCCTTGCCTGAGGCCAGAGTGCTACAAAACCATCTTAACATAGTCTACAAATAAAAATGAGTCACTAAAGGAGCAAAAGACCCAGTGGAGCCTGACAGCTTGATGGATTATTTTTCTATGACAAAATATAAGAAGAATTTTCCAAGGGAAAAATATATAAAAATTCAGCATCACATTTAAATGAATCTTGGTCAGTTAAATATTAGAATATATATCAGATTGTTGATTCTCTCTATGTTCATGATGTTAACTATATATGCATTCCCACAGGTGTTTGATTTTACAATAGCAGAAGATGATGTTGAAATTCTGAATGGAATGCATGATGGGAGACATGTTTCCTGGGATCCAAGTTTTATTGTGTGAATCAAGGTTTGAGCTATTTTTGCTTTCTCAGGGATCAGTGACTCACACCATGTAATTTAAATTCAGAGAAAGATACAGTGAAAATCTAATCATGATAGTGATGTCTGCTAATAATGATCACTGATTTGAAATCCTTAACATTGACAGTAGACAAAATACATTTTTGAGGGTAGCACTTTTGTACAACCCGCAAAGAGATTTTATATTTCCATCTCAAATGCTGTTCCTTAGTTCACTGAAGCCCATGCAGAGACTCCTATTTATACCATGGACCCTGCATCAGGCTGTTTAATTCAAATGAGGAGATACTCCTTGAAAAATGTAGGGCAAAAGTGCTACCTGTTATGTACAGTGTAGATGTTGGGTATGAAATAATTTTTCGAGTACTTTGTTAAGCGAGATACAATATATGAAGAGGAAAAAGCTGGGTGAAAAAAAATGTTAATGCCATTATCGTAACAGTATTTATGTTGTACAATATACTGCAAATCTCCATCAAAAATATAATCTTGTAATACAAAATAGCTGAGCATCACTAAAGAAGTTTTATGCATATCACAGCATTACTGTGGCATTGACTCAGAGAGTTCTATGCATATTAGTTACTAGCCTGTAGATAAACCAAAGTAGAAATCTTTCCAGACAAGTCCAGGTACAAACAAACAATTTGCAGGGCCAAGAGGTGAGCAGCAAGCTCCAAGAGCCGAAGAGACAACTTTGTTATTACTTACTAGAAATTAGGGTGAGCTTTGTGTAGTGTTTTGTGAGAATCAGTTTAACTTTCATTTTGGGTTTGTTCGGGGAATCTCATTAAGAGACTATACTACTCCTCAGATTTTCTTATAAAATAGGTATCTGTATAGAGAGATGAATATGAATATATGTTGCTCACAGATCTGTTTCAAGACATATGCCTGCAGAATCTATTGGCTTAGTATTCAACTTCTAGTTGCATTGGTTTGATATTTTAGGAGTTCCTGTGACTAGAAAGGTATGGAAAATCTGATTATGGTTTATATTGTGTGTGGACTTCCTGAGGCAGTTTTCCCAGTGCTATTCTGCTTTAGTCATATTGTGAAGCAAAGCTCCTTAGCTTTTTATCAAGAAGTGACCTACAGCAATCATATATTCTAGCCTGCATTGTTTGTCCTCAAAGTGTAGAGCTTCTATACAGCTTGGCTAAAATCCAGACAATTTTACCTTTTGGATAACAGCTCCTCAAAATTACTATTTTTTCTGGTAAACTTGTCCACAAAAATTTGTCCAGATTTGCCTCTAGTATCATTTTTATGCAAAACAAGATATTGTATTAAATGCTCTTCACTCATACCTGCACAGTGTGGTGTTCTGAGAAATATACACAATCTCCACAGCAAGGTGATCTTCTAGTTTCAAGCATGGCCTGCAGCCTGGAGGGCTCCAGTACCTGGGAATGCCACTCTAGATGTCTAAGAACAGCTCTGCACCTGGCTCAGCTATTGTGATGAGGGGTTCAATAATTCCAAACTGTAAGGCTCATTTATAAAACTAACGTAATTTTTAGGCTTTTTTTAGCTTTTGCAGAAAACCGTGGCAATGACTAAGTGAAAGTTGGAAAGATTGTCCAGAAATAAACCTTTCTACCAGTGTCTATCAGCTAATACTGCTTTTGAAAAGTCACTTTCTAGAACAACACCTTAGCAATATGAAAAAAATATCAAACTGTGCTGTTGAGGGACTTCTTGCTTCACAGGCTATCTAAATGAATAAAACAAGGACTAAAAGTGAGTCATGTGCCTGTTATTCCCTAAATATGGCTTTTGGCAGTGATGACTTTCTAAGAATTTACAAAACACAAGTTGGAGTTTCACCTCTAGTTCTCTCTAAAGAAACAGACATCGTATCAATATACTGCTTCCAACGTAAATGATGTGTCAAAGGAACCAAATCTTTATAAATTCTAGCTCCAGTATTACCAGAAGAGGCACAGTTAGGACTAGCTCCATGGCTACAGCTCCATGCTTGTTAGAACGCTCGTGGGGTTTTAGCACTTGATTCTGACTGATCACTTCCCTGTTCTGAGCTAATTGGAATTAAACCAGATTTTCTTGCTAACACCTCACATAGGTGACGTTAGGCTACTGTGAGAATGCCTTTGATTTCATTAATATATTTTAGTGTTCCTTCTGTCAAACAGATTTTACAATGTTTTTGGTGTCAGCACCTGCTTTTCAAGGAAGGCAAGCCTTTTTTTCAGTCTCTAGGTCACGGTATCTAAGCAGTTCAATGAGTAATGAGAGGAATAATCAGAAATAGTATTACTAAAAAAGCGTTCTTCTTAAGGAGTAGCTGTGGCAACTTAGTTTTACTCTGACACCTTTCTAATTACATCCAGGGCGAATTGTTGTTGGTTCAGGACTTTTTTCTGTGGTGGGGTCTTTTAAATTATTATTTTGTACTCTTTCCTAGCATTTCCATTGCTGCCAATTAGTGCCTTTAGAACTACAGAAGAATTTAATTTTAGCTATGTACAAAGTGAGGTGTAATTTGAGACGATACAAGCTTTTAAAGTGCTGGGAGTCAGCTGACCCAAGCTATCTTTCTCCCAGGTGTGATGAGCAGTTTTGCACATTGTGCCTCACAAATAGCCATTGTTTTCTGCTAGAAGCTATAATTGCCCAAGAGACTGAAACCCTGTTATCTCCTGTGGCCTTGGGTTAGATCACTGAAGCGTCTTCTTTTGAATGTGATATTCGCAAGTTTTATATCATGTTTGTTAATTTAGAAGCATTGAGCAAGTCCTCTCTTACTTTTGTTGAGGTTGCAGAAGGAAAGACAGACTCAGTGGATTCGTATTTTATACTCCTATCTACAACTACATTGGCATGACTCTGGCAGTAATAGTCTTCTTCTTAAGCAAAGGCTGCTGAAGAATAAGTCCACATCACCTCATCTAAACAAACCTTTCTCAAGTACTCCCAATATTGATCAAAGAAATAAGACAACTAATAAGAAATTGGCAAGTGAACATTAATGAGATTTAGGAGTAGCAGGGAGGAGTGATTTATGGTAATAGAAGCAGAAAATGGAAGACCAAAAGGATATAAAAGTGCTGGACATGCAAAAACAGGAAGTTTATTTCCATTTTTTATTTCTTCTTCAGTCAGGTAGCCTGAAGGTGCTCATTTTTAAAGATTTTGTTTTGTTTTAAACTCAGAATTTATCCCTCAAGTGAATTCTTGGAATTATATGCATATTCTTCCCCAGGGTTGAAATTCCTCCTTGTGTTCTTATTTCTGTAAAACAAACTTCCCCTAGAGAGAAAATTTGTTCACCTTTCTGCAGTGACCCTTTTTTAAGATACATGAATGCATCCATTTCATCTGTGTAACCCATCCTCTTGCCACCAGAAAACTGAAGGCACTTTTTCTTCCCTATCAATATGTCATTTATGGTATTGACTGATTGGGACACTCCTTTTCAGTTGAGATAAACCATTACTTAAAATAAGATGCAATTTATCAGTGCTATCTACCTAAATGCAGTCAGCTGCCTTTGCGGAAGCTCTGTGACTCCTAATGGAAGGAAACTCTCTTGAAACAAATAAGGAAAAGAAAAATATAAACTAGAAGTCTGTGGAAAGGGTGAGGCCATTTTCTGTGCAGCCAAGTAGCTTCCTGCCTGACTCTGAGTAGCTCCTTCTCTTATTTTTCTTGCTTCTTTCTGGTTTTCATCTCTTACATTACTGGAGATGAAGGCACCTAAGAATGTTTCATTGGAAAATAAGTTTTTAAAGTTTCATTGGAAATAGGTTTTTAAAGTGCATATTCAGGAATTTTTTTTTAATCAGGCTGCAGAAGTGTTTCTATCACATCTGCCCCTCAACATGACTTCCAAGGCATTATTTTCTGAGTAGCATATGTAGAAAAGAAACTGTAGTACTGGTAAGTTCACAAATCTACTAGGCCAAGCTGACTGGGCAATATTCAGACCTCTTTTTGCACTGTGGTTAACCCATGCTTTTGAAAATGGGGGTAAAGGTGGTGCTGCTACTGATTGAATCCAAGGCAGTTAACTCTTTCAAAATTGCCACACCCCTTCCAAAGCTTTGAAGCTCACCTCTCACTATTGTGCGTTGGGTAAAAATAAGAGATAAGCCAATCTTCTGATAATTTTTTTGTGTTGCTGTGTTGCGAGACTTTTTCTGTACCTAGTTTTTTAACTTTTTGCAGCCTCCAGTAAGACATCAACACACTTGAAAGAAAATGTTGAGTGTCTGCACCGTGTTTCCCGGTGTTGTATCCCTCTGTAAGGCACTGTAGGTGTGGCCAGAGCTGTGGGATGTGCTGCTCAAAGGAGCACGGCTCAGACCGATTGTAGCAGATGGCAATCGCTGTGCCCAAGAGGAATGTGTGTCATGGTTACAGTGGCTTGGCCAGCCAGTGCCCTTTGAGAAGCATTCTGTAGCTGAACTACTAGTAGGAAGTTCAAGAGTATGTTAGCAATTTTATCATCCTGTTAATGATTGATCCACATATTAATGTATGTTACAGGTTTGGCTATAATAATATCCGTGCAAACTATTGCATGTCACTTTCTCAACTACTTCAATTCTTTCCCTTCAGACTTGAGCTTTTCCTAATAATACATTCAGCTTAGTGATCTAAAAATAAAGTATGGATTCTCACATGAATGAATATAGTTAACTTTTTACAATTGCCTTTTACAAGGCCAATTAGTTAATATTATTTATCAATATCAAGAACTTAAAACCAGACCATCTAAGTTACAGAATACTAATACGGAGCAAATATGTGTGCTTTAGCCTTTGCAATGTTCTCGTGGCTTTTTTTTTCCTCCAAACCAGGTTTTTGATTCTAATCTGAGGAAAGAAGATATGGAATTTTTGAACACTGTGAATATCAACAGAAAATCAATTCATCTAACCTATTCCCTGTGGAAAGAATAATTTAAAACCAGATTGTCCTAAACTGGAAAAGTGATGCAACTGAAACATTAATTAATTTTAAACTAAACAATAAATCTGAATTGTTCTCTTAGGTACTCAGTATACTCAAGAATCAATATAAATGGTTTGTGTTTACTCTTATGTTAACAAATTAATAAAACAATTAATTTACTCTTTGTAGCTTTCTTACTGATACAGAAATACTTTCAGCATCTTCTCTGCTCTCTTGGAACTTTCTGATATAGTCTCCTAGTATGGGTTGAGTTCTCTCACAATATTATAATTTTCTTCTGCCTGCATGTACTTCATTTAAGGTGTCATTTGAAGCCATTTGAACAAATTAGGTTCAAATGGTTAGGCGTATTTTTTTTCCTTATAGATTTTGAAAAGTATCAATTACTTGAAGGCACGTAAGAGCATGCTACAATGCATGTAAATCTTGAAAAATTATTCAAAATATGGAATATTTGTTCAGGGATTGCAGCAGAATAATGGATCAGACCTTTATATTTCTTCTAATCATGAGAATTTTGGGAGATTCTGCAGGCCACTCTTGATATTTTCTTGGTGACTAAACCTGCACTCTGGTACTGTTTCATAGATCTCTGTCATGATCCAGCACTTCAGAGAGTAATGACTCCCTTTGTCACCTACGTTGCATCAAAATGAATAAAAGTAGTTTTTGCTTATATGGACAAAGACTTTTGAAAGTGCAAAAGAATGACGTGTTGGAGAAAAATCCTTCGCTAATCTCTCTTGCAGGGATTGTCACTATCTTTTCAAGATGGATGGTGTTCAGACACTCCTCTGATGCAATTGTGAGTTGTCCAGCTGCACTGGGAGAGTTCAGTCTGGTGGTGTCAGAGGCCACCAGTCTTTTGATATGCAGGCATTGGGTGGACCCCAGCTTACAGCTTCTCTTCTGACAAGATCAAAGCATTTTCCTGCAAGGAAATTGCTCTGTGACTAGCCAGGTTTCTGCAATCCCCACCACACTAAGCTCTCACTGGAAGTTCCACAAGAACTTTGGCTGTCACACACAGTCAGTGTTATTTTGTTGTTGTTCATGAAATTCCCTTATACATGAGTTTCTGCTCATCCTAGAAACTACCTAAGAGCATATACATACTCAGGATCCCTATTAAAAATGCATCTGCCTTTTTATGCTAGTAGACATGTTGCAGAAGGTTTTTTTTAACCAGTTTAGCCAGGTGAAGTTTCTGTTATGTGTCAGTTTGGTGTCCTGATGTGTGCAGCCTTCCTGCTGGCATTTGACGGAGACCTGCATTCTGGTTATTTCTGAAATGCATGAATAACACTGTGTTGTTCTTTCTCCTTATTCTGACCATAGGCGATCCCAGCATTGCGTTCTCAAAGGAGCTATATATACACTGGATTTCTGTAGTAGAAGTGCAGGCTTCCTTAGAACTCAGTGGACGAGGCAGTTGGAGAGGTACTGAGAAAAAGAATTCTCATTCTGTTGGTGGCTTGTTCTCTGGGTGAGGCTGGAGTATAACCCTGGTGTAAACCCCCTCACTAAACACTGACCAGCAACTACAGTTTTGGTAACGTTGGCTGGACCAGCCTGAGTTTACCTGTGTTTGTGTTTCAGCCCTTGTCAGCAGGTTAGAACCTGTGCAGTTGAGCCATGTTAACCTATCTTCTCTGAGGGTTTAGACAGCCTTCAGTGCAAATCCAGCTGATCTGGCTTCATTTGCCTGTGAAGAGTGAAGCTATATTTCAGTTTCCTCACTGCCAAGATGTCAAGAAGGCTGTAAATGTGTGTGGTCATCCAAGTTTAATGGTGCTTTCTGTGATACAAATACCCAGCTTTTTGGAGTGGAATGGAAATTGCCTGCATATTTTATTTCAGTCAGAGAAGAGAAGGCTCTGGGATTACTTTATTGTGGCGCTTCAGTATCCAAAGAGGGCCCTACAGGAAAGCTGGAGAGGGACTTTTTACAAGAGCATGTAGTGACAGAACAAGAGAATGGCTTCAAACTGAAAGAGAGAAGGTTTAGTTTAGATATTGGTAAGAATTTCTTTGCTGTGAGGGTGGTGAGGCCCTGGAACAGGTTGCCCAAAGAAAGGGTGGATGTCCCATCCCTGGAAGTGTTCAGAGCTAGGTTGGATGGGGCTTTGAGCATCCTGGCCTAGTGAAAGGTGCCCCTGCCCATGGCAGTGGAGTAGGAACTGTGTGATCTTTAAGGTCCCTTCCAACCCAAACCATTCTATGGTTCTGTGATTTTACACAGCCTCTGACAATTAATTTGCTGGATGTCACATCTCTGAGTTGGTATCCTCTCAGCTGGTAACCAATAGCCTGAACATGAAAGCCTGCACATCTGACTAATGAAACCCTGAGTCATTCTATCCTTTAATTAAAGCATGTTCCTTTAATATGTTCCTCTTACTTAAAATTATGTGAGAATTATTTCCTACAAGAAAATGCCTAATGAATGCACTTTTATTTAGTATTTTCTATATATAAGATAAATAAGGGGGAAAGCTTGAAATATCTGGGTTATGTCAGGCAGTTGCAGGGGATGCATATGTCAACCTCAAGCATGATTTATCTCGTGTGCCTTTTCTGACAGTTGTGACTTAACGGCTGTATTTTCCTCCAGCCTCTCAGGAGGCTAAATATCTTTTCAAGTTTCTAGCTTTGTGGTGGAGGAGTAAATGTCTGTTTGCCAGTGTAATTTATCTGAGTCATTCTGGGAGAGGCGTGGAGCAGTTGAAGCGTGACTATTAGCATAAATAAGAGGGACCCTCTTCCTGAGGGTAGAGTACTTGCACTGCCTTTCAGAGGAAAGCTGCTTCTCCATAACAACTGCTACTGCTAATTGACGGGGCATGATGCTTTAAACTGAAAGACCCAATATACTGAGCTTTGGCCTATTGTGATATTCTTTTACATTTCAATTTGGACTTAACAAGAGCAGAGCAAGGAAGGAAGAGGAAAATTTCTGCAGTAAGTGCAGCAGTAGAATACCACCAGAGCTGGCATTTCACATACACCAAAGGTGGTTTTCTTTTAAAAGTTTGAAGGAAGAAGGAATTATAAAACCTAAACTCACTTCTGTGTCTGTCTTTAAGTAATTCAGTGGTAACAGTGTTAAGTAGTTGCCATTGCCAATTTTGTTTCTAAAAAAATGCATTTAAAACTTTTCTTCATACTTTCAAACATAGGTATTTTACAGCATCCTCTGAACATACAGAGGTTAGTTTTGGGGTTTTTGGGTTTCTTTGGTTGTTGGTTTGTTGGGTTTTTTTCCTTATTTTGTGTGGAAACACCAACACCTGGTACTGTTTGACGGTGGCAGGAGCTGAGTTTATCCCCCAGGGGTCAGTTCTGGCTTCTGCCCCGCCAGCGCGGAGCCTGGCACCATTCGTGCCATCGGGCTGCTGCCTGCCCGGGGGGTGCCGCTGGTGAGTCACTCTGTAGGCCACGAGTGCAGGTAGCAGCCACCGGGCCTGCCACGGCAAAAACACACCTTGGTGTGGAATGAGAAAATGGAAGAGCTTCTTCCAGCTCTTTCCTTAAACATGACTTACACTGTCCTCTAAGAGGGAGAACGGAGGTAGTATACGGGATGCTGCCTTTGGCCATAGCCTTTCTGTGCCCTCTCGAGGGGCAAGAAAGACGGGCAGGCGGAAAGCTGCCCCCGGCACCCCGCAAGGCACAGGAGCCGTGCTCGGAGCAGGCCAGGCCGGGCCGTGCCGACACCTCCTTCCCTGGAATGCCGGGTGCGCCCGGTAGCGGGAGGCGGCGGCTCCCAGGCCAGGGACGGCTGGAGCCCGGCCTCGGCGTCCCCTCCCCGCGTCCCCCGGCCGGCAGGGCGGTGGGGTCCCGCGGGGGAGTTCTCCTCACGCCTTCCTGTGCCGCCCGCTGCCCAAACCCGGGGTCTGCACCAGGTCTGCACGAGCCCGGCACAGCAGCGCCCGCGGCTGCTCACGCCCCAGCGGGCGGGGCAGGGCCGGGGCGGCGGGCGGGGGTGTCCCGCCGGCGCTGGCTGGGCCGGGCTGGGCGTGCAGGTCCGTGCAGGGAGGAGACAGGGAATCGGAAACGGGGTGGAGAGCGGCAGCTGCAGAAACATTAAAACCACCGAGCCCCCCAGCCCGCCCACCGGAGTTGCTCCGCGGGCTCGCAAGATGTGCGGGGCCGGTCTGGGCTCCGCGCCGCGCTTGAGCGAGGTAAGGCTCGGGGAGCCGCGGGCGCACACCCCGCGCACCGCGGGGCCCCCTGAAGTCCCAGCGCTGCGGTCCCCCTTCGGCGCGACCCCCGGGGCCACGAAACAAAAAAGAAGGGGTGGGGAGGAGGCTGCCTGGACCCCGGCGTGCCCGGCTGCGTGCCGCGTCCGGCGGAGGCGGTGCGGGACGGGAGCCACGCGCGCTAGAGACCGAACCGAAGCAGGAGCGCTGCGAGTCTGAGCCCCGGAGCAGTGTGGGACAGGAGCGGTGCGGGTTGGAGCCCGGGGGCGGTGTGGGACAGGAGCAGTGTAGGACAGGAGCAGTGCGGGTTGGAGCCCAGGAGCAGTGTAGGACAGGAGCAGTGCGGGTTGGAGCCCAGGAGCAGTGTGGGACAGGAGCGGTGCGGGTTGGAGNGTGCGGGTTGGAGCCCAGGAGCAGTGCGGGACAGGAGCGGTGCGGGTTGGAGCCCAGGAGCAGTGTAGGACAGGAGCAGTGCGGGTTGGAGCCCAGGAGCAGTGTGGGACAGGAGCAGTGCGGGTTGGAGCCCAGGAGCAGTGTGGGACAGGAGCGGTGCGGGTTGGAGCCCAGGAGCGGTGCGGGGCAGAAGCGGTGCGAGTTTTTGCCCGGGAGCGATGCGGACTGGAGCCTTGAAATAGAACAGGGAGCCGAACCCACTGGTCTCGCACCTCTTGCTTTGCCCCGCTTAGGCTGTAATTTAACAAATCTGCCTGTTCTTCTTTCCTTGCGTGATATTAGGGGTTTAAGTCCTTTTAAATATCCACTGCAAAACCTTTATATGTTATGGGAGTTTCCTTTATTATGCCAATTTCAAAGGCTGGCAATACTAGTTCTTTAAATGCAAGGGGTTTTTTTGACCTTCTTTGTTTCAGTCCCATAGAATGGGCTTGCTCTCTAGCTTAATTACATATTTTTCTTGCTTTTCTAAACTTTTTACTGCTATGGGTTTTGTAATGCATGTTCTTGTATTTAGCAAGGGCACCCCTTACCTGTTTACAGCTTTGAGATGATCTCTTGTTTATATTTACATCAGTGAATTTACCGCTGTTTAAGATGGCATCAGTAAATTGCATAACTACCCCCTTCCAAAGTGTATTCAGACTTTATTAATGGAGGAGAATATGGGTCTCCTGTCAAGTAATTTCTGTGCAGACTTTCATACAGTTAGAGTTAAATCTAATCAAGCAAGTCCTTTCCCTTTCTAAATCTCTGCTATTGTATTTCCCGCTGAAGAAAAAAGACTAGAACTTACTGCTGGAGAGCTTTGAGATCTTTTGTGTTGGAAAGAGTCCAGTAACGCAGTCCTTGCTGACTCCGACTTGTTCAGTTCTGCATGACAGAACTTTTTTTGTCTTATTAGCTTTACCTATTGAATATGCCTAACCACCTTTTAAACGTATTTTACCAGCTGAATGAAACTGATTCATGTGTGAATACATTTATGACTCTGATGCACAGTTAAACCAGCAGATTATCTTAAACACTTTAGCATTTGCTACACTGTTTGTCTTCCTTCTTTTAAGTCTGGGTTTTGTGCCTCTTGTTCTCAGGGCTGCAGTTTGTGAGGCTGTGCGGCAGTGCCGAGCAGGCTGTGGGGCCAAGGAGCTGCGGGGCAGCCACCGGGTGTGCGGTCGCTGTCACCGTCCGGTGGCCGCTGGGGGAGCAGTCCCCAGCCAGGCACCATGAACGCCGGCACCACTGCCCCGCAGAAGGTCACCAGCAACCCCACCAACACTGATGTCAACTATGTCATCAAAGAGCATTATAATTACACGGGAAAGCTAAATGAGAGTGTGGACACTGGAATTAAAGCGACGTCGGTGGTTTTTATCATCATTTGCTGCTTTATAATCTTAGAGAACATTTTTGTCTTGCTTACCATCTGGAAAACCAAGAAGTTTCACAGACCCATGTACTATTTCATCGGGAACTTGGCTCTTTCAGACTTGCTGGCTGGTGTGGCTTACACTGCCAACCTCCTGCTATCTGGACACAGAACTTACGGCCTGACCCCCAACCAGTGGTTTGTAAGAGAAGGCAGCATGTTTGTTGCCTTGTCAGCTTCTGTGTTCAGCTTGTTGGCCATTGCCATTGAGAGATACATCACCATGCTTAAGATGAAACTCCACAATGGCAGCAACAGCTTCCGCTCCTTCTTGCTGATCAGTGCGTGCTGGGTCATCTCCGTGATACTCGGGGGACTCCCGATCATGGGCTGGAACTGCAAGAACCTCTTGTCCAACTGCTCCACCGTGCTGCCTCTCTACCACAAGCACTATATTCTCTTTTGCACAACCGTTTTCACTGGCCTTTTGTTATCTATTGTGGTCCTCTATTGCAGGATCTACTCCATGGTGAGGACTAGGAGCCGCAGGCTGACATTTCGGAAAAACATTACCAAAGCTACTAGGAGCTCAGAAAAGTCACTAGCCTTGCTCAAGACAGTGATCATAGTCCTGAGTGTCTTCATTGCCTGCTGGGCTCCTCTGTTCATCCTGCTTTTACTGGATGTGGGGTGCAAAGTGAAGGCCTGCCCAATCCTCTATAAAGCAGAGTATTTCTTAGTACTGGCCGTGCTCAATTCAGCCACGAACCCTATCATCTACACCTTGACAAACAAAGAGATGCGGAGGGCTTTCATCAAGATTTTATGCTGCTGCAAATGTCCCCCAGCAGATTCTGGGACCAAATTCAAACGGCCAATCATTGGGGGGATGGAGTTCAGCCGGAGTAAATCTGACAACTCCTCACACCCACAGAAGGAGGACGGTGACCATCCTGAAACCATCATGTCTTCGGGCAATGTTACCTCATCTTCTTAGGAGTAACCATGGGGGTGTATTTCAGAGTCTTCCTCTGAAATCAGGGAGCTGGGACGCCTCCTGCTCACAGCAGCAGTGTTGGGCTGAGTGAGCAAGTAGCATTAGTTCTAATGAGGCAAACGGTGCACTTGCGAGGCTGGAGTTCAAGAAATGGGACAGACTGTTCTGGCTTGAAAATCTTTTTTCCTGGAGCATGTTTTGTCTTTGCACTGAGGCAGCTCAGGATTGTCAGGCGCATTCATATCCTGAAATCTCCTTAGTAACTCTGAAAGACTGATGCCTTGGTGAAATGATGCCTGGTGTGTGTGAGAGAAAGAGAGAGGGGGAGGAGGGAAAGGGAGAATGAATCTTTTTTTTTTTTCCCTGTGAGAAGAATGTGAAGTTTTTTCTCTTCACAGTAAACCACTGACACAAAGATCTTTCTGTACTGAATTTAGTGGTGGCTCTGGTATCATTGGTGAGAAGTGTGTTTGTTTAGCACATAACATGGAAAGAGATCACACAAATATAACTTAGACCACATACAACCATAATTGGCATAATTTTGCAGAGCTTTTAGTTAAGTCATAAGGTTTTGTTTGCAGAGTCCAAAGCTCTTGGGGTTTTACTTAGCAAGATCATAGCTGTGAATTTTTGCTGTCAGTCTGTATTACATTTGAAGACCATGAGCTAGATTCTGCAGTTACTTTCACCTGTACAATTCCATTGGCTGCGTCAGATTTAATGGAGTAGCTCAGAACGGCATTTGGCCCCATACTTTGATTGCCTTTTTGTTCTATAGCATTAAATAAACTGCATTATCATGAAAAATGCAAGGTAGAACTAAACATCATTTCTCTTCAAGATGACTGAAAGTCTACAAAATAGTAAAAAATACTATTAACAACAGTGGGATTTTTGCCTAAGTAAGAAGAGCTAAAAACTGAAGGGGTATTTCAGTGTCAGGTTCACAGTCTTTCCAAAAGTAAGGATCAGTTGGAAAATCAGAAAAGAGTACGTCGGGTTTCAGAAAAAAAAAAGTTGAAGTGAAATGACTATAGATAAATGCACTTCCATAACAAAATGCAATATATTTTGGCACATTTTATTAATGTTTATAATTTCAGCAAAAATGTCTGTATTTTATCATGGAAGAAGTACCTGTTGTTAAATTGAATGTATTTGTTTTACAGCATCATTTTTACTTCTCTATTTTTCTAACCTGTGCTAATGGGGTTGAATGTGTACAATGTAAACAAGATACAGGAGTCTTCATGCGCCTAGAGTATTACTATAACAAATGTGGTATATCTGGGATAGCTGAGAGCAATTGACTGATCTACAGTCATCAGCAACTCCTAGGAGTGGTATTTTGTAAAAAAATGTATTGCCTTTGTAGTAAAATTTCCAGTGCAATTAAACTGTTGGGGTTTTTTTTTCTGGTTTAAAAAATAGTATTTAAAATGTTTCTGACTTTTATTGTTCAATTTGCACATAGCTTTATTGACTTCTAAACATTAATAAACTGATTTTTTAAATGATTCGATTATCAGATTACTAGCAGTTTTGTGCTATTGTGGTGGTTTCATGCCAGGTGTGGTTTCCTGTTGACAGAAGTCAGTGAAAGAATTCCTTGATTTTAGTACATGCTGGGATTAAGTCAGTTCTGTAGGTACATAATATGTGTAATGTCACGGGATCATGTAAAACACAAAATGAATTTTAAAATATAAGTTTTTTGTCAGCATGTGCTGTGTGGCTGAAATGCCACTAGAAGAATCTCTACAACAGTAATCCTTCTCCAACAGCCAATGAAGTACAAACAGAAGGAAAACCAGATGGCTGCCAGTTTTACCATGACTGCCTAGAATAGAAAAGTGAAGTAATTCACTTGTATCACCAATGTAATTCGTAAGTTCAATTCTTAGCTTATCGCAAACGTCAGGGAAGTTTATGAAACACAGAATGATGGCCTCAACTGCGCAAGTGCTACAGCTCCATTGGGTCCGCCAGCGAAGACCGTGGCACTGTAGTTGAATAGATACTGCATTATTTCTTCCAAAGGTTTGACTTCCATTTCCTTTCTTGTGGCCGTTCCCTCTCAGTATTACTTTTAAGTTCCATGGAGCTCATACAGGATGCAGTTGGAGTGTGAAGATAAACCTCACCTTCTCGTAGTGTATGTCATCGCTGTGCTGGGTTTATTGTGGGAAATGAGAGCCTACTCACCGAGGAAGGCTCTGGGTCATAACCTCACTTCCTGAAGGAAATTCCAAAAATGCCCTGAAGACAAAAGAGTGGAAACAGGCTGGAATTTCTCTCCATCTGTCTGCCTGTACGGAAGGAATGATTTCATGTGTGCTCACTTCCTAGCCTTTTAATTAGTGACCTGAGCAAGCCTGGAAAAAACGTCAAATCTGTATTCGTGCACAAGATAAAGTGTCTCTTGGCTCAGGCCTTCATTTGGGCAGGGATGGTTTACCCTGGGTGCTGACAGTCATGAGGGAAAGCACTGCTTTGTCCCAGGGATAAAGTCACTTCTGTGCAGAACACCAAAAATGTATAAACCGTGAAAGTCCAAGCTAAACCCTCATGCTACCAGTGAGTAAATAAAGGCAATGTATGAGGATAAGGCAATGCACAGGGACATCTGAATTTGTAGGGGTGTTTTTATCGAAGGGACTGGGGCCCTGCTGCTCCTGAAGCCTTTCAGGCATTAAGGTTGTTTGTCCCACACGTGTGAGATCCTGTGACAAGGGCTGAGCTGTGGTGCCACTGACCCCTTGTGACTGCCACCCCGTTTGTGCACTGGGAGCTGATAGCCCACAGGTGAGTCACTTCCCTTCCCTTGTGTTTCTGTATCCCCTGCTCATCTAAGCACTGTGGGCCTTTGTGGAAAATGACAGTTTCCCCTGTGGAGGTGACTGTGTGGTGGGAGCCCAGTTCTGGGAGGGAACTCAAAGCCCTACGTAATTGACGCAATAAAAGATGTACACACCCCAGACTGTGGCACTGGGCCATGGGAAGCATTTCCTACGCTCCTGGTCATGGTGACTGAAATCTGCTTCCTCCATAGACACTCCACGTCTGTGCAAGTAGACAAGATTCGGACAGGCAACAGTAACTGTAATAAAATAATAACATTAATAACAGTAAGGATTCCTGCCGTGAAAAAAATAAGAAAGCCATTTTGTCCTGCTCCTGGGGGGGAACCCTGCAGCTCCTCAGCCATGGCCATGCATTCCCATACACCAGCAGGTTAGGCCAGAGGTACAGCGCAGTTTTGAGGCTGCAATGTAGAAAGCACCCTTCCGAGCCCTGGCCTGCCTTCTGTGGGCATAGAAAGGACATGCAGCTTTGTCCTGGTGATGGCCATGTGACAAACAGGCAGAGAAAACAAACTGAGAACTGAAAAGGTGCATTATACCAAACATCTATGTGAAATAGAATAGCCTGAATTATTCGGAGCAACCTGGTCCTTTGATGTTTATTCTTTTTCCTAGCTGTTCTTCCAGTGCAAGGAATAGAACAGGGATAGAAAATTATCATAAAATCTGTCTTACTTCCCTGGCAACTCCCTGCCTAGGTATTCCTGTGTGAGAGCCAGGTATAGCAGGGTGTATATTGAGCAAGAGAGGGGCTGTAGCCGGCATGCCCCGCAGACTGCTCAGCAGGGACTGACCTTGGGCTTGCTGTACACCACAGGCTGCCAGACCTAAAACTAGGGAACAGAAAGGTGTAAAAATACTGTCATCCATCCTTTTCTTACTCTGTCACCTAAGAAATACAGGGATTGCCCAATTGTAACATTTCTTAGTTCCTAATCTGGCCTGGAAGATCTCAATACTGACTGTATTTTGTATGGGCTGAGGCATTATCAGATGTTGTAAAAACAGTCAAACTGACAAAGCATTCAAAAACATGGATCTGCAAACCAGAGCTATGTAACCTGCTCAGCTCTAAATGGCTGGAAATTCCCCAAGGTTCTGAACTTTGCCAGGAAAACATCTATTGTATTTCAGTAATTCCCCATACTGTTTTGCTGGGGTTTTTTCTTTGAAAATGGAAAGAACTAAAGTGTAAAGATTTAAGAAACAAACAAAGAAACCTCAAACAAAATCCACCTAAATAACCCCCAAAAAAATCCATCTAAATTAAGTTCCTATAATTTGCTTTCACAAACTTTTCTAATCCAATCTTTCTATTTATGGATGGAAAGAGTTTGTTCATTAGCTATTGTCTGATTTATTCTGATAGAACCTTATTTCTTTTTACACAGTCGGCAAGAATTGCATAGGGTCATGAAATCTCCCTTCAACTATTACTCTATGCAGAGGATTTTCCATGGTAATTAACAGTAATTAAATCCACTCTGCACACACGAGCTATAGGAGCATGTGGCACAGTAACTTGTGCAAGTTTTCTGAAATAAGAAGTGCCTAGAGAGATCTGAAACCTGAGCAGCCAATGTAAATAACGATATTACCCAAAAGACTGTTTGGGTGTCTTTTGTTCGTTAGCTTGGTTTGAGTTTTTTTGGAAGTTTGAAACATAATTAGTACAGATTATGTGATCCACTGAAGAGAATGACCATGCTAAGGACCACCTCCCCTGCAGCACCAGGGTGACACAATGCTTGTGTGTCACAAATTCTGAAGCACGGTATCAAAGCAGCAGTAGCAGATACTCGTGCATGTCCAGTGCAACACCGTATTGGGGCTCCCCAAGCCGCTCTGTACCGCCAGCTCTCTTCCCCTGCTGAAAAACCCTACACGGGAGCAAAGCGGGAAGTGTTTCCTTGCACTTGGAGTTTCCGTGCTACCTTCATGAGACAAAAAGGCAGGAAATCCCATCAGCCACACCCAGGAATGCTCCGGCATGGAAAAGTCCTAATAAAGCAGAGCTCACAAAGCTCTGTCAGCCCTCTGTGAACCTTCCACTGAGCCTGGGGTAGCAGCCGCATAATGGAAACTTGATACAAAGGCCAATATTTATTTTTGAGCTTTTGTGAATGATTGCTTGGAGAAGACCCATTTTTAGGTGCACAGTACAATGACTGTACATAAAAACAGCTCCTCAGAAACGTGTGTGACCCCAGCCACATTAAATATTAAGATGTGTCTGTAGCAATTGCAGTGTTTATTCAGAATCACCCTACTCAGCTAAAAGTGGGATTAAAATACCGAATGCACAGCTTTGAAAACAAATGGACGTTTGGAAAACGCAGGCTAGAGGGAAATAAATACTGGGTTAAAATTATCTGCTGGGCTTTGTGAAATCATGGATGAAAACTGTTTCGCTACCTGGGAAAAATCTGATGTGAACCACAGCTGACAGCTGACACTTACAGGTCCTGACCTGAGCTGTCTGCTAAAGGTAGTTTTGCCCTCTTAAATACAGAAACACTCGACATAAGCCAAGACTTCTTGCCTTAACAGGATAGTGGTGTAAATTGCTGGAATACTGTCTCAGACAGATTCTTGTGCACACTGAGCAGGTAGAGCTGAATAATGCAAAGGTGAGGGTGTGAATTGCTTTAAGCAATAGAAATAGAATTTATATGGTTACATAAAATGTGCAATAACAACTTTCATGATAAAAAAATGTTTGGCACAAGATTGTGATTGAGAGTACATGGGACAACAGGTTTCAGGGACAATTTGGGATTGCTGGGGAAGGCAGCTGGACTACAGTGTGATCTTTTCCACTTGAAATGAAGGAATCCTCTCTGGTAATGCAGACACAAAGCTGAGGATTCTGAGGATTTTCACTTGTGAACTCTATCCTTAGATCTGTAATTCTTTCCTGAGCAACTCTGGGCAAGGTTTCATGAACCCTCCCACACAGAGAGATGTATAATAGAAACACAGGGATGTTTACAAGTGAATACTTTGAATTTTGTGGTACTAATCAAAGAGTTGGTATCTATGTCATTTTGAATAAGGGGGAGAGTCTGCCAGCTCAATTATTACCCACCTACTTGCAGTATTTCCTCGTGCTTTGATGAGCTGGATGCCAGTGTATCAGTTACTCTAAGGTGGAAGAAAAAAATAAATTCTACCAACATGTGCAACTCTATCCTTATGTTTGGAAGAGGGATCAAGATGGTAGCTGGAAAACACGTTCTGATGAAGTGCTGGAAAACAACTCACCACAGCCTGCATTGTTATCTTTCTTGCTTTCAGGCAAGACACAACTATGGTCTAACGATTTCTGCTAATCTGGTGACCACTTGGATGCCACTTGCACAAGGAATCCATGTGAGCCATTTCCCAAACACCAGGCACTTTTACATGTTTTTTATTTCCATTACAACTCCCACTTCTACTGCTGGTTTAGGCACAAGATAAGAAATTGCTTGCAGCCAGTGTGAATGTTCTCTCTCTGATCAGGGTTATACGATCCGGGCACCTTTTGAACAAATCCTCTATGTCGGCACAGAGACGTTACTTCAAAGCAGTCTGTTCCAAAAAGCAACGCTATTCCAAAAAGTGTAACAACTTTTTCTTCCTGCTAGTCTCAGAAATTCAATATATTTTGCATTTTATCAGCTCTCTTACTGTTTTTATATGTCATATTGCAAATGTTGTTTGAGGAAAACTTTCAGATTGACCTTTGTCTTAGAGACTGGCCGTTTCCCAAGCAAAAATATTTGAATTTTATTCTTCTAATAAATGACACAGGTGTAAGGGAGAGAACGTGTTTGCACAACAAAGGTGTTAGTGAAGGAACACTGAATCTTTCAACTTGAACTGGTTCATCAGTGAATGTGGCTCTAGTCAGGACTCTTTAATGATACAGGGTGAAGTTTTTCTTTTCACTAAACTTGCTGAAAAATGCAGAGGCATTAAAGAGGGTTCAGAGGACAACAAAGCAAGGCGCTTTAATAGGATGAACTAACATAAAAGGCTCAGTGAGCAAAGCCTTTTCCCACCACATCGGCGAGAATGGGGAAACACAATACTCAGCCCAGCAGCTACACTATGGAAGTATGCTGGGTGGTACAGAAAGAAAACTTGTTAAAGCTCCAGACAAAAAGCAGAGTCTGTCTATAGAAACTAGAACCAGTTAAAACATGTAAAGTATTTCAGAGTATTTTCAAAGTATTTTTATGTTTTAAGATTCAAAGTACATTAGTATTTCAGAATATAATTAAGGATGGTTGGGTTTTATTGTTATTTTATTTCTTTTAAGAAGCACGACTCCTGCACTTGAGCACGGGCTCTTTCCTGCGGCACCCGCAGTCACACCCCGCCGCCCCCCAGCTCCGCACGCACCGCCCGGGGCCGGGAGCGACGGCTCCCAGCCCTCACAAGGGCCAGCAGCGGCTCCGAGGGCCACGTTCGGAGGCGAACACGACCCTCCCTTCCTCTCCGGGCCCTTTCGAGGCCGCCGAGCCCGCTCCCGCTGCCCTCGCCCCCGGGCCCCTTCCTGCGTGCTGTTCCTGCGCTCCCCACGGTTTTCCTGCCGGCGCTTCCTGCGCCGCGTTTCCCTTCCCCGGCGCTTCCCGGCGCAGTCTGGGGCCGGGGCCGCGGGGAGCCCCGAGCCACAGCGGGGGAACCGCAGCCACCCCCGAACCGACAGCACAAACCGACCCGAGCAGACAGAAAAAGCACTGAAAATCGCTTTTATCTTGGTGATAAGCACATGAGCAAAAAGCGTGTGCTGTGCCGGGGAGAACTTTCAAGGGTCTCGCAGGAGTTACAGCGAGTTACAGGCTGTCCCGGGCTGCGGGCGCGCTGCTGCAGCTGCAGCCCCCGCGCCTCTCAGTCCTCGAAAGGTTTCCGCAGCGCCTCAGAGAGCGTGAAACGCCGCTCCGCTCCGCCAGCGCCGGCTCGGGCAGCGGGTGCTAAGCACAAGCGCTAAAGGTGAGAAGCCAACCGCGGCAGCTGTAAAGCCGGCCAGGCTTTCACAGAGACCGTGTTTTCGCTGCTGCTTAAGTACTTAAACAAGTCTATTTAGCGCAGAGTATTTCACAGGAGCACCAAATCACCTCTTGAGAGCAGCCTTTGAGGCGCAGTGAGCGGCGTGGCCGAGCCCGCGCCCCTCAGGCGGAGCGAGGCCGCGCCTGCCCCGGATACCTTCAGCCCCCGGGCAGCCTCTCCTGGCAATGTAAAAACAACCAGAAGCTTTTTCTTTTTCTTTTCGTCCTCCCCCCACCGAAGTGCATTGCAGGTCTAGGATTGTTTATGAAGGGAGTTTTATTGAAAGCTCGATTTTTTATTTTCACTTGGCCGAAGCAGCCAGCACCAGCCGCCGGCCGCAGCAGGCTGTAGGGCCGAGGCGGTGCCCGGGAGGGTCCCCGGCCCCACAGCCCCCCAGCCCCCCAGCTCGGGTGTAGCTCCGCGTGGGCGCCGCTCCCTCCCCCAGGCGCGGAGCAGTCGCGGCGACCCGGGGGCGGTAAAGGGGGGCGGGCAGGGCCGAGGCCCAGCGTAGGGAGCCTGGGCGAGGCAGGGAAGGGTCTCTTGGGCGTCGTGTCCAAGAGGAAGGAAGACCTGTGGTCTAGCTTGATTTGTCCCCTCACACTACGGGGAGCTGTGGTTTTTCTGTGGGAACGGTGTAGATTTACAGTAGTAGTGGTGTGTTTGTGCACCCGTGTAAATATTTGTGGCTACAGAACAATACCCCGGTGAAGTGCAGGCAGAGTAGATGCTGCTGTTTGAAATTAAAACCTCGACTAATGAAGTCTTGGTAGCCGGAGTTTAATTACAAAATTCATTGAGCACACGTGCAAAAGCTGAGGCACAGATCATAGACAAAGCGTTTATTTCAGTCTCGCCTTTACTGTGGTCCTTCAAACTTACCTGAGTGTTATCTCTGATCCACCTGTGGGCAGCCTCCTGGGAACAGGTTACTGAAGACACAAGACACAGAACAGGCTGGTACCACCCCGGGCTGACACCTTGGGAATTATGATACAAATTAATGCTTGCTCAGGGAGAGGACCCAGCTTTCTCACACAGGTTATCAAGTGACCTTCACACTAGCCTTTGCTGATCTTGTGTGCATTTATGCAGATGCTTTGTTGATAAAATAACCATTGTTTTGATCTTCCTTCTTGAAGAAGTTTCCTTGGGACTGGTTCCTTTAATTAAAGCATTTATTTGTAGGGATAGAAAGGACTTCAAACAAACAAAGTCACACAGGTACGCTGGAGAAAGTGTAAGTATTCCTAGAGGTCATGCTTTCTGTCCTGTTTGACTGTGTCCCTGTGTGAAATGAGGCTAATATGGCTCTGATCTACACTTGTCTTCAGAGCAAAGTGAAACAAATAGCAAAGCATTTTTAACTGTATTTAAAGGCATTTTGATATGTGCTGCTTGCAGCCTCAGCCTTTTGTGTGGCCTCTACTCCCTTTCTGTTATGGGAAATCAACGTAATAAAACTGCTCCTTCCCTTCTAAGTGAATATCATTGTTATAATACAATGAGTCAGGAAAGAAACAATATTAACTTCAAAATAGTGGCAGTCAGAACTCACCAGCATGAGTTCTCCCTCCTTCCATCAATCAGCTGGAATTCCTTAACTGTGTTTCCTCATTGTGATCAGAATTTGGCAATAATTTAATGAAACTGAAAGTGGAAGAGTTCCCACAAATCAGAAGTAAGATTTTCACTGATATAATTGCATGCATGAGACCTCCTATTCAGAGTCAGGGAACTGAAAAAAGCTTGTCTCCTGTGAGCATTGCTTGGGTACATCAAGCAGGTCCACATGTGCCAGGGTTTTGGTAGTAATATAATTATGACTTTAATACGTTCTGAGTCTTTATGGCATTTAAAAACTTGAAAAACTTGCACATTTAGGCAACACTGTAATCTCTACATTTTGTTGGGTTATAGGTGTGGAAGGGATGTCAAAAAATGAACTCCTTACATGAAGAGAGTAACAAACATGTCTTAGGTTTCTGCTCAGTTCTCTTCTAGGGTGGCGGGCTGCTGAGCTGGCTTTGGTTCTGCTTGTGACCCTCTTTGGCTCAGGGCGTGCTGGCCTGGAAATACTGTGTAAAGTGACTGCCCCTAGAGGCTGGTTGTACTCTGCCATTAGCCCTGCTGTTAGACTTGGAATTTCAGACAAAGGTGAAGGTGGTGGAGGATAAGTAAGTCCTGCAAATTAAATAAATTTTTGGTCTAATAGAGATGGTCACAAACATAATTCGTGAGGGGTACATGAGCAGATTTCCCATGCTGTCAGGATGATACTCAGGGGTGCAGTCACTCTCGCACAGACTGTGTGTTACTGCTGTGTCCATTACAAAGAAATGTCTGGCCTGTTTGACTAGTTGTGGTTGAGGTACAGCAGTTTCTGTCGCTGATGATATATGAGAGGAGAATGTAAACACTGTCATTTGCCTTTGACTCCTCGTTCTGAGTGGCTGTGTGTGCGTTTGCATTTCAGTTAAATGAGCTTGGTCTGGAGAGTGATTTAGGAAAGAGGCTTGGACTTTCGTCTGCCTTGATCCCAGCAATCTCTAAAATGCTGCCGCAGTATCTGGTGAATTTATTAGTTCGCAAAGGTGAAGTTTGAAGAGTAAGTTAGATGAAAAGCAAAAGAAGACCAGAAGAACAGGCTGCCCTTCTTCTTTCCATTTGTAGCTACACGTTTCTGGAGGTTTGTGTTTGAATTTAATTTACCTTTCACATGGAAGGTATGTCAAGTGCAGACACGTCTCCTCTGTGTTTTGACCTGGTCAGCTGAGCCTGAATGCTGTAAAGCTGGGTAACCACAAGGCAACCTAAGCTAATGTACCATATTTTGTGTGGCTTACAAGTTTCAGCAGTGCTAACATGGCTAGCTGCTGTCTGGACTTGATTTGTCTTTCATCCCTCTAGCCCTAGATATTCTAATTTATCTGCCCCCAGGCATGCAGATGCACCCAAAGCTGTTTTGATTGCAGAGGCATTACTACAGTTCCGTTTGTGGTTTCTCTGTGAATTTCAAAAGCAAGCTTTTATATGTAAAGTTCTAGGGAAGTTGAAATTAGACTGTTTACTTGTCTTTTCTGGAGAGGGATGAAAGTTCAAGTTTTTTGTCTTGCTTTTCATAAGTGCTTTATTTTTTTGGTTCGGTTTGTTTTTTTTAAGCAGCTCAGGTGTCATCCCATTATTCTTTGTTCAGTGGTCTGTCACAGGACTCAGCTGATTGGTCTCTAAAAGGCACTTTTGCTTAGTCTTTGTTATTTTAAAACAGTTAATTAGCAATGAGACTATGAATGGAAAGTATCATAAAGCAGAAAGAACACTGCAAGAGTAGTGCAAGGATGATATTCATTTAATGAAGATACTACACTCAGCTCAAATTTGTTCCTGGTACTAGGTGGTGGAAGTTCCATCAAAGTTGATAAAGGTTCAGGCCACTTAGACAAGACCTGCACTGACCCTCCCAGTGGTCACAGCCTAACACATTGACACTGGCTCTGGGTCAGACTTTGGATTCTTGATGTCAATGAAAGATTTACCATGAGTTTGGATGGAAGTGGTGTTGGAATTGTCATGAAAAATGAATGATTATTGCAGTTATCACTTTTTCCTCTGCTGCTCCTTGCATGCCATCTGTGTTTTTGCTCTCCAGCATGAAAGGGAAATCCGGCAAAGTTGATCACGCCTGTGAGTTTCAGAACGACAATCTGAGATATTTAGAAAAACCAAACTTCAGCCCCACCCTGCCAGGCATAGTTGAATGTGTGGTTAAGCAAACTCAGACAGCCTGCATCAGCAAGAAAATAAACAGTATTTTTGCTCATTCTTGAGAATCCAGAATAGAGCAAAACAAGTGAATGGCAGCTGTGCGAGGATCTACTTATTTGCATAAAATGGAATTCATGTCATAGGCCTAGAAGTATTTTGTGAAATAATATTTGTCCCAATTTAAGGTACAGAACAAGCACTGCAAATGATGGGCTCCCTTCTCTGAAAGGGCTGGTACTTAACAATTGAGTTGTGAGCTAACTCAGCCTCTGCTATCTCAGTTAACCTGCACTAAATCAAAAAACCACAAAAAAACCAGAAGGTAAGCCCAGGTTGCTCACAACTCCACCTTGTGGGAGATTAAACAGTTAACCAGTATTTTAGGAGGTGAAGCTGAAAGTTTTCCTGTGGGCTCATCTGTGCCAGATAGAGCTTTTCTGTCTTAAGCCTTCACACAAGGCTTAAGTGATAGGATTACCCACTTATATAAATTTTATTTTTCTTGAATCTCTCGTCTTTGTTTGAAACTCAGGTTGTGGGGAAGATGAACCCCTTCTGAGTCTGTTGTGGTTTTGCTCATTCTTAAACTTAAATGATTCCTGGAACCTGGCTACTATTTTTCTTTCAGTTTTTGGAACCTACTTCTGCCTTTCCTGATTTTGCCAGGCATGGAAGGAGAAAGTCCATCAAAAATGGACTTAAAATAGCAAAAGTCTATGAAAAATGAGCATTCCCATGGGGTTATAGTATGACTGGATACAGGGGAAACACTGTTGTATGTTCCATTAGGGATCAGTCAACATGATCTACAAACTTGTAAGTTGTGAAACTTGCAATATCACAAAAGTCTTAGTGTTGCATAAATTCGTGTAACAGAACAGATGATAGAAAAATAATCTAATATATTGTCATATCTTTAACCATAATGAGTATAGAAGGTCATCCTAGAGACATTTTTAACTTGTTTTAATTATCTTTGTGGGTGAAGACTTGCAACTTCTTTAGGCCATCTGTCCTAGAAATTTGCTATCCTTACCACTAAAATCTCTAAAATTCTCTTTTTACAGTTTAAGCCCATCACTTTTTATTCCATCTACTTTGCCTATAGAGATTAGTCTTCCATTTGCAGTTGTGGAAAATTTTTATTTACTTAAAATCTGGCAGGCTGCCACCTCATTCTCTTAGTCTTTAGAATAACTTATGAAAGTAATCATTCCTCAAAGGAAATTTTTTATATACCTCCAGTGATTTTTTATTTTTTCCCTCTGGACTCTCTTTAATTGAATAATACTTGATGTGAGCATGCATATACATTTTTAAAGAATAAACTAAATGGTCTTAGAGCTTTGAACAGAAGGCATTCTGCTCAACAAATAACAATGTCTATGTGAATGCATCATGTTACTAGTTTTAAAAATGTCTTGTAAAATTAACGAGAACACCCCCTTTTAACAAACACTGGTGAAGGGAGTACACAGGACTGTTCCAAAGGCAAGCAGACTGTGTCATCAGCCTATCAAAAGCTGTTCTAAGTGTCAGCTCAAATGAATGAGAAATATTGACTATTAATGGGGCCTGTTTTCTAATAAAAGCAGGAGAAATGTTCCTGCCTGCATTTGGATTTGTCTACAGATGTTCTCTGAAATGATCGTCTGGTTCTTCTTGGTGCTTGCTAGTGAAAACTCATGGAATGCTATAATAGAATTCTAATTCTATTAAAATAGAATTAGAAATTAATAGAAATTAATTCTCTCTCTTGTTTGGTACTTTGCTTGCAGCCTGTCACTTGTAAAGATTGCAGAGAATTTATTAAATCAAGTCAGTGTATGACAACTTAGCAAACAGGAACTTTTGCTGTTTTCATTGTTTTCTGCCCCAAAATGTAATTTAAACCCATATTCCTCTGTGACTGCTGAGAGCAATGGAATGTGTTTTCCTATGGATGTGTGTTCTGTGCCTGCCCAATGCAATCATTTTTACCACCCTTATCTTTGTTACAGCCTTCTGACACCTCGGTATTCCGGCAGCAACCAGGCAGTGGAGAGGGCTTCTCCAGGATGCAGCAATAGTGGCAGCCCCGGGAAATCCACTGCTCCAGGATCTTCCTGTTCCTCCCACCTTCACCACCCGCCTGTGTTCACCCCCTGCTTCTTCTAGCCTTTTCTGCTTCTCATTTTCCAGTAAAAGCTGCTCACTTTGTGGGGCAGAAGAGAGCTGCCAGGAGGGGATGCTTACAGCATTGACTTGGGGGAAAACAGAAGGGAAGTGCATTGCTTAGAAGTAATATAGAAGAGGAAATAGAAGGAAAGTGCTGGAGCAGGGAAACTGGTCCTACCCCAGCTGTTAATTTTCCCATGAGCCTGAAACAGCTGTCAGCAGACCTTTCTCCGTTTCTGTTGCATTCCTGGTTTATCCTCCCACTCCTCCTGTGTTCTGTCTAGAAGCAGTGTTTAGTTTGACCTTACTCAGATGCCAACTTACACAGCCAGACAAAAAAGAAGAGTCAGCCGTTGAACTTGTGATTAGATAATGCGTAATCAGGTAGCAAGTGATTAATTAGTTCACTTCCGAGCTAATATCGCTGACAGGTCTTGGGTGCTTTTGTCAGAGCGGCTCAAACAAACCCTCGCCGTGACTCTGAGCCTGGCTTTCAGCCGCGCTGCGGGAGTCGAGGGACCCCGTGCGGGACTGGAAGTGTCCCTGGATGCATCCCAGCGCCCCTCGCCGGCTTCAGTCCCGCAGAGCGGGCGGGTGGGATGGATGGG
>VWPU01004263.1:85271-102640 GCA_013398955.1 Callaeas wilsoni | reverse complement strand
GGGTCCCTGCGCGCCCGGGGCGCCCCGCCGGCCTCTCCCCGGCGGCAGCGCCGCATGCGCGGGCGGGGGGGGAAGAGAGGAAGCGGGAGAGCACCAGATTCAAATCGCTGCTCTGGAGGGAGGGGAGAAAACTGGGGGAAGGAGACAGCCCGGGGGGAGTGGAGCGAAGCGGAGGAGGGAGGAGGAGAGAGTGGGAGGGGAGTGTGGAAGACTCTAAGGGAACGCGGCAGAAGCCGAGAGAGGAGGTGCCGCGGACGGCCGGGGTAGGCAGAGGTGTCAGGGAAAGGACAGGGTAGCTTTGGGCACCCACGGCCGCAGCGCGGGGCACCCGCCCCGGCTCACCCGCCTGCCGTGCTCCGCCCGCCCGCTCTCCTTGGCTACCGCCGGCACCATGGTGGACAGGGGCCCCTTGCTGACCTCGGCCATCATCTTCTACCTGTCCATTGGGGCGGCGATCTTCGAGGTGCTGGAGGAGCCCCACTGGCGCTCGGCTACCGACAACTATAAGCGGCAGAAGACGGAGCTGCTCAAGCAGTTCCCTTGCCTGGGCCAAGAGGGGCTGGACAAGATCCTACAGGTACAGCGGGCGCCGCCGGGGCGGGGGCTGGGGCTGGGTCCGGGGGGTGCCGGCAGCAGCAGCAGCAGGTGCTGCCGGGCGCCCTGGAGCGGAAAACCCCGCGCTCGTGGGCGGGCGGGCTGAGCAACCAGCCGGGACGCGGCACAGCCCGACCGTGTCTGTGCCTTCACAAAGCCCGGTGCCGAAAAACTGCCCCTCGAGCGGGAGCGTAGGGAAACCTCTTAATCGTTCCTAACCATTTAATGATGGAGCCTTTAAATGGATCCGCGTTGCCTTCTCTTTCCCTCTGAGTGCTAAAGGAGCTGGCGGTTGATTTCAGCGTTGGTTGGCCGGCCCAGAGGTGCCCGCCCGGAGTGCGCTCCCGCCCGCTGCTCAGCCCGGCGCCCGTGAATGCGGCTCTTGTTTTAGCACCCAGGGTGGTTCCTTCTGCCTCAATGGATGTTGTGTTAAGAGGAGGGGAGGGTGAAACCGAGTGTCTCGATTCTCTTGTGTTTGGTCTGATTTTCTTCCCTTTCTCTTCTTTAATTTCTTCTCTTACTAAATGCTGGAGAGGTGCCTGGGGGTCCCGGAGGTCAGTCGGGGTAACTGGGGGAAACGGTGCACGGCTCGCACGGAGGGATGCTCGCAACTCTTGCGCTGTTGTGCTCTAGGAGACTGACTTCTTTCCAAGCCATAAGGAGTTGATAATCGTCCTGTCTCGCTCATCTGGCAGAATGCCTCTTCAGAACTAATTATTAATCGATAGCATGTACTAAATCCGAGAGCAATATAAACTTTATTAGTGCCTTTTTATGGATGTGGAATCCGTTAAAATGTCGTGGTAAGCAATGGTGAACTATGAAAAACAGGCTGCCCAGATACGTGCAGCTCCAGTTGTGAGAATGAGCCATTTGGGACTTTTACTTCAGAAATGTTTATACCGAGTAGATTTTCTGTTCATTATGTTTTGGATTTTTTTTAAAAAAATTTTATTTTCAGATTCACTGAAAGTCTATTAAAATGCTGAAATACAGAAGAATGGCAAAGTGGCTCATTAGTTTTCTTGGTGTAATCGATACTGTGCAAGCTTAGAAGAATATAGGTTCTTTATCCTAAAAGTTTGTGGTCTAAGTTCCCTTTCTTCAGTTGGTGGCTTCCTTCTGTCTGCTTCAGATAGCAGAACTTTCTGGTGGTAGTGTCCTTATTGTTACCATCTTAGTGCCCTATTAAGTATCTTTGTGGTATTTAGTGGAACAGGTGGATGGAGGCTTGAAACTATAAAGGGATGTTGGAAAATGAAAGACATGCTATGTGTTTGGGGTATGTTTTTGCTATTCTGGAGTCTTAGTGAAATCTTACTCTAGCTTATATCTCAAACCTGTTTTAATGTCCTCAAGAAAAAAAGTTGTTTGGATTGGGATGTGCCTGGCATGCTTAACTTGCTGCAGACATAATGCAGAATCTACATTCTGCCTCAATTTAGGATGAAAATTATGTTGGTATGAGGGAATCATTAGGGAGTTTTATGTTTGTTTGTTTTCTCCCATGATGCGTATCACAATTAATCCTGAAGTGGCAGAAAGTTGGGGGGTTTTTTTGTTTGGGTTTTTTTTTTCTTAAAATATAAGCTGACAGTGAAAAAGTGTGGAGGGCCTTCCCTCTTTAATGTGTGTCAACCCGGTGATAGTCTCATATATAGTTTGAGTTTTCCCTCTGTACTTCTTCCAGTCATATTGTACTTTCCATGCCCAGTCTTGCTGGTCTGATGATCCCTCATAGATATTCTGTTGTCGTCCTAAGCTCAGGTTAGCTCAAATGTAAATGCCTTTATTTCACTCTTATTGGTAACTGCAAACTTTACTGCTTTCTTTTGGACTTGTAGTTTTGTGCCTCTTCTTATTCAACTTCTATGTAAGAAGTGATGGGAAAGAGGACAGTGGCAGGGTGAAATCTAACCTAGCTGAAGCTAACTGTGATGGGGGGAATCATGTAAGGACATCAGGATTCTGTCCTGACTAAGCTGTAAAGTATATCAGAAATAGTCTTTGTAGTTGTCCTTTCTCAGCCACTCAGAGCTGCTTCTCTTGGGTTCTGCTGAATCTTTAAAGCACTGCTAGCATCTCTTTCACAAATCCTGATCATCCTCTTATTAAACCTCCAAATTGATTCTCTTGTAATAAATCCAGAATGTTGTTGATTTGAAAATGGGCTTTTAACACCTCCCCACCCATCCTCATCCCCACTTCCATCTTGTTCCTTTGAGTCTCTTCCTCTAGCTTCTTCCATGGACTCCCTGAACGTGTTCTTGGGATTTTACATGGCTTAACTAATTTCTCTGCTGTTGTGTCTTTTTTTAATAGGTGGTTTCATCTTGAAGCATTTTCTTTCACTCTGTTTTTGGTCCCCACTGAGAACTCATGTGACTTCACAGAGCCATGTTGAGCTTTTGTGTTACTTCTCTGATGTTCTATTTAAGACCCCCATTTAAAACACATTGGATAAGTTCTTCAGCAAATATCACCAACTGTAGAATTTTAAATGGGTGTTAGTAAAATGAAAGGATGCCAAGAAATGTTCAAGTTGAACTAACAATACCAATTTTGTTTCCAGAAGCAGCCTGAAAGGTGACAAGGACTGACTTATTCAGAGACCGGTCTCTCTGCTACCTTTGTTCCCCACCCAGGTTAGCTCATGTGTTCCTTTGAGCCTAATGTTAGCAGTAAGTGCAATGGAAACTGTGTGGAATGACTACAAAGCTAGATCTCTAGTGTTGATCTTGAGCACTTAAAAAGACAAGTAGGTTATCAGCACAGATTCTCAGCTCACATACAGACCAGTATCTGTACCAACAGTTCAACTGATTATTAAGTGGGCTGTATTTGGTCAAATACTGGCTAAAGTTTATATTCTGTAATAAAAATTTCACAATGTATTACAGTAGAAATACACCACAATAAATGTTTATCGAAATGTGTTTAACACACTTGTGGAAATTTACAAGCTGAGTATTGCACGATATGCTAAAAAGAAAGCCTTTTCCCTCCATCCTGAGAAATGCCTAAAAATAAACTTGCTTAAAAGCGACTTTTAAGAGTCTGTTGTGTGAAGGATCCATTTGCTTTTGATTGTTGACCGTACCATATTACTTATTGTAACTGTAAGTGGTAAAGAAAGTACTTAAACACTTCTTGGAGTAACGCTACATAGACCCTGATTTTAAAGGTGACTCATCCGGGGCAGTGTATAGGCTGGTTTCTGCCTGTCCATGTTCTTCTGGGTAGAGCTGATTGCTCAAATGTAAATGTGGCTGAGATGCCACATTATTCACGTTATTTAAGCCTCCAAAGACCCTCAAGCACAACTGTGTATTAACACAAGGGACTCTGTAATCTCCCATCTCTATGTACAATTACTTTGGAAGAGAAATGTCTCATAACTCTTTGGAATATATACAAAAATTAACATTTTTAGTGTTAATGTCACTATACAATATTAATCATCATTGTAGAAGCTCAAAAGTAGTAGCTTTGTCTGTTGATACAGCTCTGTGGCTTGTCGTTGCCACTTATTTCAGTGGCCCTAAGTCCTGGGCCTCTTTAGGAAGGGCAACAAAGTAGTGATCCAGTGATGATACCTTTATTTACCCTGCTGTAGGAGGGAGTTTCGAAGACTGAACTAAATACAAGGTGATTCAATCATTTCCCTCTTCTCCAGTTCCTTACTTTTACTCTTTATTGCTCTGTCCTGGTTGTGAAACATCAGCTTAATGATAAAGGAGCTATTCATGCAAGGAGGTGCCCTCTTGACCCTCATGTCTATTCACATGAGCAAAGGTTTGCCTACCCTGGGCCACGTCTTATTTACCAGGAAATCTTTTACTGGCCCACGAGAGTCATTGAAAAATGATGTGCTTCCCATTGATAAACTTCAAGGCTAGTGAAAAGAAAGGGAAGAATTTGCAGATGAGTGAAAATGGTTACTTTCAAAACAGCAATAAAATGAAAAGAGAAACTGCTGGCTGTGTTTAGGGGAAGCAGACAAACATATTGGGTATGAGAACAAATGTTGACATCTTAATTTGAAAAGCATACAGGACTCTAAACAGGGCTGAGATGTAACTTTAGAAACATAAATTTTTAAACTTAAAGCCCAGTGCTGTGAACAAACATTTTAGAAAACTTTTAAGGATAGCTGCTGGGATATACATGACACATGGTTTATGCTAAGGAAATAACAGTTAAGTGGATTAATAGTAGTTTCTCCACTCTTTTTCAAAGTGTCTTCACTTTTCACAATTACCTACAGGTGCATTTGTAGGATTTTGGTTTGTGTTTGAGGATGCTGAAGCTTGCTTCTAGATTTGAATATTCTTGGAATTTATGTTAAATTGTGAAAATTTAAGAATATTCTCTGATCTCAAACATTGTTTCCCACGTTACTTTACTTTCAAGCTGCTACCTTAAGGTTTAAATCTATGTGCAATACTTTTGAGAGAGTCTGCAAATTAGTTTTCTTAAAAACTTGGACTAGGTTTTCAATGCTCTTTGTTCAACATTTAACAGAGATGATGGCTTTTGCTTAGGCTTTGTAGAGTGATTTGGTTTCCAGTGTAAAGTTAATAGGGCCATCTTTTTCATAATATTTTCCCTTTTTTGTGCTCTTCAGGAGATGCATAAATGAGATTCTAGACTTTCTTGGGTTTGTTGGTTTGCCCTTTACCTTCCTGATCCCTTCCACTGAAGATACTGAAGGTGGGGTGGATAAATAGGGGACTGAATTAATTATCTGGAATGCCAGTTGACTTGTCTCTTTCAAGGCTAAGCCTTTTTCATAGGCTGAACAAAGTAAAGCTGAGCATCTTTTAGACAAGGAAAAGTGACTGCCAATGAAACAAAATTGTTAACTACTTCTAATATCTTTCGTATGAAAACAGTTTAAATTAAGTCTTATGCTTGTGAAATAGGTATTCCTAGATTTTTCAAATTTATATCTTTAATTGTGCATCCTCTAAGTTCTGCAGGTATGAACTGAGATGAAAATGTACGACTACTGTCCAGGGCTGACTAAGATGCCTGAGTGTGAGTTACAGATATTGCCACTGCAATATTAGGAGAAAAGAACTGAGGACAGGCAGCACAGAATCATTTAGGTTGGAAAAGACCTCTGAGATCATAAAGTCCAACCTTTGACCAAACACCAACTTGTCAAGTGGACCCTGGCACTGAGTGCCATGTCCAACTGTTTCTTGAACGCCTCTAGGGATGGTGACTCCACCACCTTCCTGGGCAGTCCATTCCAATGCTGAGCAACCCTTTCTGTGAAGAAATTCTTCTTGATGTCCAGCTGCATTACCCCACAGCTTTTCTCAGTGTGTTTCTACACATAAAACCAAATGTAAGCAGGCATGCTTTTCTGTTGTAGTTTATTTTTTTTCTTTTTCCCTGTTTAACCATTAAATTGTTTGAACTTTCTTGGAACATAGTTAAACAAAGCTGATAGTGCATACACTGCAACTCTCTGCTGATGGAGCAATAGCAATCGATCAGAAGCTATAATTTTCCTGCTATGGGCTTTTCCTTTTTCCTGTTATGAACTTAATCCTTGAGTGTTCCTATTATGCTGTCCTTCTGTTACCTTAGAACTGAATGTTTGTGTTACCTTACATGTTACCTTCTGCTACTAGGTGTGTTTTTGGCAAGCTCTGCTCTAGAGACCATGGCATGCAAGTAGTTTTGCAAGTTATCAACAGCTTGTTCTAAAAGATCTTGGAAGCCCTGCTTTGGTTCATACTGAATATATGGTTTTTGCAAAACACCTTCTGTAGCCTGTGAAGATACAGCCTAATGATGACTTTGTACAGATTTCCTTTTTAAAAACAAATTGTAGTTTTTGCTATTAATACTAATTAAAAATAATGAATTGTTTTGCTTTTCTCTGAGTGCTGTTGACTTTCAGAACAGTCGTATTCCTTGCTGGTAGTGCAAGTAGATGTCAACATAGTAATATACAACCCAGAAGCAAGCTGGATTGTTCTTGTGACAGTCAATAGTCTGATCAGCTGGGGAGCAAATGAAAATGCTTTTGCACTTTGGTGCTATGGATCTGCTGATCACAGTGCCTGTGTGATTTGCAGACGTTTTATTTTGTCCTGGCACTTATTTGATTCCATGGATTGAATACATATGAACATGTTGTTAAATTTCTTCCTGGAGTGAGTTGGAGTAGTAGTACGTCTCTGGGATTTGTTTAGTCCAAACTGAGTCTGCTCTGTAGTAGGTAACAGATATGTGGTAACAGGACAAATGGAAGAGTTGCACTCTTCAGTTAAATTAAAATCCCACTTGTGGTCACACCTGAAGCACCTGCGGTGCTACAGACATCCTCAGGAGAGCCACACTTTGAGGCAGACTGAACCTTTAAAATAAGCATGCAATAGGTACTCCGCATTTTTGCTAGCTCTGTCTGCTGACGGGATGCCTTGGGCTTGAAGGAGCTTTGTCTTCCTTTATTTTCTGTCTTCATTCTGTCAGGTCCCGCATCAGCACTGCTGCTTCTAGCATTACTAGGTCTTTTCTTTAAAACACCAAGTTCTCTAGCGGGAACTTCAGGCTGGCTGTTTGTTTTGCGTCCTCCCATGTTATTTTATCATGTCTTCATATTAGGGTTTTTATATTTTACTGTGTTAGTTATGTGCTTGCCAACACTTGAATTGTAGGCAGGAGATATTGGTCCTAGGCATTTATTGCCCTAGTAGCTCTGTTTACAGTCAAATCAGTAAGGAAGTTGTTGGTTTGGTTTTTTTCTACCTGCATTGTGTTGTGTGAACTCGAGTGGATCAAAGACACTCTTGGGTGCAAAATAGCTTCTGAAATGTTTTAAGATCAAACCTCATAGATTGATTTTCTTAAGAGAAAAAAATGTGAGTGATAAAAAGGAAGTAGGAAACAAATAATACGTTGTGTTTCCTTTTCTAACTGTATGTGTATCTATAGCGTTTCCTATGATGGACCCATTTTTTTTTTTTTTTTTAACCTCTGTTGTGGGATCGATTACTACAGATCAGCCAGTCTGTAGGACTATATTTCTGCCTTCATGAAAAGATAGACGCAGCTTGTGTTTGAGCAAACTGGCAAATGCTAAATTGACCTTGTGCTGTGCCAGCATCTTGCAAATACTGTATAAGCAGTTTCCAACTGCCGAGAAACAAAACCCAGACCTGTGCATCTCTTTGAGGTTGAAAGAGTGCAAAAATGTCATGGTTGGACCTATCACAGGTCTCTGAATTCTGGTACTTCCTATCAACAGTGACAGTTAACATTCATTTGGGCTGCAAAGTAAGTCATAAGATTATCAGATAATGGCAGCAAGTGAGTAATAGCTGATGGAACTTGAAGATAATTCTGCAGAGGGTTGTGAAGGTACCGAGGTAGAAAGCATAGTCAGATATTATACAGTATATTTGATGGCCTGGCTAAAATACCAAATTATGACTTCTTTGTGTGACCTCCAAATGCTCTTATTGCTGCTTCTTTGCTACTCCAACATACTCCAAAGGAGTTAAAAAAACGTTGCTCAAGAATCATGTTTGGTCCCTTGCTAGAGAGACAGCAGTTTGTAAGTAGGTTAGTTCTGACCTGTAAGGGAAATGAGGTTGATGAGTCTCCTCCAGGCACCAAAGAAACAGAGGAGGTGTTTGGAGCCAAGCAGCTGAACAAAGAGAAGAGGTCTAATCAAGCTGTGATATTGACTTCTCCCTTAGCCTCTCTCGCATTAGTCTGGCTGGAAAGCTCAACCTGCCACATGCTCAGCTCTTACAGTTGCTGTTAACCAGCTACAGACTGTAATGCAAATATGTTAAAATCAAGTTAAATAGTTGATCTGTGATAACTTGCCAGTTAAGACTTTGGGCCTGTCTAAGTGGTGTGTACGTGACTGCAGAATGACAGAGGGCAATCAACGCTTGCCTTGTTGGCACAAGGATTTTTGAAGGGCACTGGAGTTTATGCTTCACTCTTTCTTATTTTTATCAGTGCACTCTGAAAACTTTTCACCTGTGTCACTGTCAATTGCCTTTTTAAAATACCACTTGCGCATTTCCAACTTTTTTTTATGGCCTTTCAGGTGGAAGGGAAGGGAATGGAGAGAGAGCAAAAAATTCTGAAGTTGCTTCTGTTTAGCAGCAAACCCAGTAGTCATCTTCATTGTGTCGCTACATAATTTGTTACACTAATACTAGATTTTCAGGTAGTGTCTTAACTGGATTGTGACTATAGGATAACAGTGCTTTTCATGAAGTTGTTACATAATCTCTGCAAGGTCCTAAAGCTGTCAGCTTGATTAACCAAATGAGAATAGATGTCTTTATCTTATATTTAAGGGAAGTAAAGTACAGGTCAGACTTTGAGAGTGCCTTGGCTTTATTTGCATGTTTTAATAATGCTTGTTCAGCTCTGCTACAATTAGACATTTGGTTATTCGGACAGATGTCCTCACAGCTGGCTGCTTCTTGTCTCCTAGTGGAGAAACACTGTCATAAAGTAGTTTCACACTAGACATTGACTAGATGCTTTCAGCTGAATTCTGTGCATCTTAGGAAAACCGTCTGGCTTATCTGAGGTAACGGGAGCTTTTCTGTGATTTTGTTGACTCCCTTAGCATCTTGTATGTGAGCAGCTTTTAAGCTTGAGGGTTCTCTACTTAGAAATATGCGAGTGCTTCCTTTGTCTCAGCTTCTGAGAAGGTTATAGATGCTGCTGAACAGTCACAGATGTCAGTTGCAGGAAATCCGGGCTACGAAGAAAAAGAATCTAACAGAAGGCAAGAACTATGGTACTTCTGCCAGCTGATCCTTCTTGCCTTTAATACAGTAGCAAGAAGATGACAGAGTGGTTTGGCTTTCATACATCCTCAGGGATGGGACAGTTGAGAAGTGACGGGGCACAGCGTCTGTTAATTACCTGCCACACACCAGTGCTGTACATTACTTCTTGCCTGCAATTTGTCTTATGTTATCTGTTCAGGGGAAACCTGCAGATGTATGGGAGATTTTGTGACTCTGTGCATGGTTTGGTAGTCTGCAAGTGGAAAGATTTTTCAGTTGACTAAGCTTGCTTTTTCACTTACTTAAAATCCTTTGTACAGGATATATGCAATTTCTAGTTTACCACTGGGGTTTGAGCAGGAACTAGATGTGGTACAGAACTGAAAAGATTATTGGAGAATTATTGAAGCAATATCTGTTCTGCTTTCTGTCAGTTAGTGGTTGGAAGCTCTCTTGGTAAGAAAGCCCATTCTGTGTACTCATTAGTATAGTGCTGAATGTATTAAAATAGCAGAAGATTGTGTTCCAGTGCACATGTTGTGTGTGTGGTTTTTAATGTTATACAATTCCTGCAAAAATGGGGTTTGTATATATGCTAACGCAACTGTGTTTAAGAAATACTCTAATGCACAGCCAGCTGTTAGCAGCAAACTGATGTTATTGCCAGTCTAATTCACTCACCCAGCAGAAGAAATAACATAGACTAGGCAAACCAAGCTATTACAGGTCTGAGAGTGTCTAGGTCAGACTGTTTCCTAGTCCGTTATCTCAGTTACTGATCACACTTCTTTCTAGCCTGCCGTAACTGTGCCAGCAGATCTCTGCGTTTGGAAACATTTGTTCAGAGCAGCCTCCACTCTTTCCCCAGTCCTCAAAGATCAGTCTGGAGTTAATCTAGTGTTGAAGGGATTTATAGTAAGTAACAGAAAAACATTTTATTTCAGGTTAAGCCCTGGATAAAGCTAAATACATAATAACAGAAATCTCAAAGCTAAGAGCCCTTCTTTTTTGCCCTTGTTAGACCCCTTAAGATAAATCCATCACCTTGCTATTCATACAAAGCATCCTGTCCCTGTTGACATTGGAAGCATGCCTTGCCTTGCCTTCTCCTCCTGCTGCCTGATACAGGAATGATATTGGGAGACTAGTGTGGTTGAGGTTATGTAAAGTTTTTGGTTGACCCTGGAAACCTGGTTGTTCGTTTGGCTTAACAAGGTGGCTTAGTGAAGGTACTACCTTAAAGATAGCCAACAGTGTGTCTTTTTCTTGTTCCTGTTCTGTAGTTCAAGAGTCTACCTGATTAAAAATGTTGTTACAAGTAGTACTCTGCTCCACCCAATTCTGATCACTTTCAGTTTTGTTATTTGATGCTGTTGGGACAAGCAAGATTTTTATTCTAGCATGCGTAAGCTCACAATTGTCAGACAAGTAAGTTGTTTTATTAGGACCTGCCTTTTTTTTTTTTTTTAATACCTGTTTCTCCTTAAGATGGGTTGTTAAATAGGAAATGAGGTGTGTGATGCTACTAGCGTGCTTTGGCAGCAGCCTCTAGCATGTCTTCAGCGAAACAAGACCTTTAAAGTTGTATTGAAATTTGGGGATGAAATGCAAAAGTGCTTGTGAAACCAAAAGTCTATGACATCTTCCTCCTAGTGCCTAAGAAACAAAGGGAACAGTTTTTAGAGTGTTCTAAACTCTAAACAAGTAACTTTCTGTAAGTTTCTTACCCTGAAGCATATTTTAATGCATGGCTATAAATGGGATAGAATGTAGTATGGAGTGTTACTTTGTTTCAGTTCACTCACTGAGTCGAAAAGCTTATTGGGCCTCTGTAAGCAAAGCTGTCTAGCTTGGATCACTTGTGTGTTGACTTGTCCTAATTAACTATTCTTGTACACTGAGAGCATGGCAGGTTGGGGGGGAGGAGGTGGTGGGAAACTTCATTTTAAACTCAGTTTCCTCTTCTACTTCTCCTGTGTAGGTATCAACATTTTCTGTCCAATCCCTCTGCATATTGTAAATTAATCTCAATAAACTGTGTTTTTATTGACAATAGGACTGTTTTGGTTTCATTTAAATCTACTTAAATCAATTGCAACTGAACTGAAATGTGTTATTTTGGAAACAGACTGCTGCATGGGTTACCATCTGCTTATGCAATCAGTACCAGCTCTGTTGCAAGAGTCTCGTGCAAACACTGTCTGGTTCTAACCCTGTCTAACATAGGTCACTAGCTGGTGTGAGGGCTTGATTAAGCTTTTGACTCTTCTGCTTCCACTTTCTTATCTCTGAAATGGGGACAACAGTGTTTTCCAAAGCCCTTCTAAAGGGGAGTTGGCTACATCAGTCACCATGTGTGTATTCCTTCAGATAGGAAGGAAGCCTAATCTGCTAGTGTAGATTATTCCAATGTCTTAATTTCAGTTGATGCAACATAAAAGTTATTGAAATTTTTTTTCTTTTCCCCATCCAAGGCAAAGTGTGTTATAAACATATTGGAACAGAAGCCCACAAAATTAAGCTGTACTAATGAAAGCTATGACATAGTCTGATAGGTTTTATTTCTGAATGAGAGTGATTGTGGGCCAATGAAAAGCAGGGACACTCAGCATCTGCAGAACAGCTGCAGTTCTCATGCAGCAATAACCTTTAGCTAATTTGTCTTCAAAACATGTCTATGTGGAACTTGGGAAAGTGAAAAGGAAACATTTCTATTACTGCATTAATCACAAGAGCAAGGGAATGCTGGTAAAGCACTGAATATGCTTTTCATCAAAATAGTTAAGTAGTTCATAAAAATGGAATCTAGTCCTGAAATTAAAAGGCAAAAATCCATATAAACTGCTAAATTCTGTAGTCAGGATCTGTCAAGAAGGCCAGGTGCCTCTTCAAAACAGTTGGTATTTACATCCATTGCACATAAATTGAAAGGAGATATAAAATTAAGAGCAACATTAGTTTGCTGAAGCGTATGATCTGTAAGTATTACAAATAGGGAAGCTTCAGTATTCAATTCTGCAATGACAAAATAGTTCCAGTTAACTTATTTGCTGAATTAAGAGTTTCACTTATTATTTAGCTCTGCAGAAAGTCACAAAAAGGAAATAACCTTGTTGATCTCTTTCCATTAATATCCCTCACATTGTTTGTCCTATGAATTATGACTTATAGGAAAATTAACTGTCCATGCTATACATCATACACAAGCAAGTCTTAAACCGTGCATGCTGTAAAAATATTGACATGCCTCCAAGAGGTTAATTTCCCTACAGATTAGACCTTTTTTTCCAAAGGAAACAGTAACACCTATTTGTATGGCATAATAGAAGTAGAACTGCAATTGTTGAAATTATTTTTTTATGGACTCTTACAACCTAAATCTCATTGACTTCATGTTTCACTCTAAAATAAAAACTATCATAAAACTTGAGGGGTTATTGCAGAATTAATTAATTCTCTCATCACAGTAGTTTACCCCTAGTCTTCTTTTTTACACATCTGGGCCAAGAGGTCCCTAATCAAGCATATTGTTAGCCAGTTGTTATGTCAAAGAGAAATTAGCAGCAGAACAGCAGTGGTTGGTAGTGAGGGAAAGCTTTATTCATTTAACTGTAATGGTTCAATTTGCCAAAACCCATCAAAATTCACCATGTAGCATCTCACTTTCTGGTCTGTGGTGTTAAGTTCACTTTCTCTTCAAGGCTTGCTTGCATGTATGATTTCGTGGTGTAGAAAGAGCAAAAAATATTTCCAAAGGCCTGACCACTCAGTTTTTCTGTCCATTCATGTGAGCAATGCTGACTTGGCCTCAATTTGCCTTAGTGAGGAAGTGTGCTTAGGTCCAACCCTGTTTGGACTGAACATCCTTCTGTGATTTTATTCTTGAATTTTACTGCACGAAAAATGCAGCATCAGATTTGGAGCATTCCTTTCAGTAAAGGTAGTTTGGGAAAGCAATGGGAAGTTTCCATGAGGATGGAGAAAGGCAAAACATAGAACTTGTTGCAGACCATGAAATCAATAAGCATTATCCAAATCATGTCTGGGCAGACTACAACAGATTTCCACAAACACTCATGTAGACAATGCGAGGAATTTTTAGAAAACACATACGTGTGTTTTGTCTGAAAATGTCTTAAACTGCCTATTTTTAAAACACTATTTTGAAAAACAGATGCTTATGATGGAAAGCTGCAAAAACAAATGTAACTCTTGCATTGCTTTTTACAAAACAAAAGAACAAATTATAGAATGGTTTGTGTTGGAAGGAACCTTAAAGATCATCCAGTTCCATCCCTCTTGCCGTGGGCAGGGACACCTTTCACTAGACCAAGTTGCTCAGATTAGTGTTCTGTTTCCATTGTCAGATGGAATATTTTCATGCAAAATTTGCTTAATCTGAAGAGGGCAGCCCTTGTGTTATGTCTGTAGCTGTAGATGTAACAACTGTCTGTAAACCTCCAGTGGAATAGCACTTTGTACAAATAAGGAGTGCAAATTATCATAACGAAATCACTGATCTTGACTTGTACTTCTTTTCAATGTGACCTTAAGATAAGGCTTCACAAAGTCAGTAGGGAAGTACGTCCACTTAGTAGAACCACTATTAATTACATGTATTCTGTATGGCTCAATCCTTACTTAAAGACCTTCTTGTTAGAAATCTGTCAAGAGAAAAAAATTAATCAAGCTGGTGCTGCAAAAATGTTGGTCCTCTATTTATCAGTAGAGTTGTTTCTTTCCAAGTAATTTGTTTTGCCCCTCACCATTTAGCTCTTGGGTACTCTGCATTGTGTCCCTCCTTGAG
Source organism: Callaeas wilsoni (assembly GCA_013398955.1). NCBI lineage: Eukaryota > Metazoa > Chordata > Aves > Passeriformes > Callaeidae > Callaeas > Callaeas wilsoni. The sequence goes on along the minus strand of VWPU01004263.1, from coordinate 88,456 downwards.
GAAGAGATCCTGCATGCCTTTGAATGGAGCCACAGAAAACGGTTCGAGTAAACACTTTCTCCCAACATCTCCCTGAAGAACTCCTTCTCTCTTACTAAGACGATTTTACTGTAGGACAAAAATATGCTCCCCAGTGCACTATAGTAGTAATAAGGATTCCAGATCCAAAATCGTACCTCTAACACCACATTGCAGAAATACTTACATTAGCTAAACCAATCACTGTTAATCTGGGTCTTGGTTTAGGCAGGGAGGTTCATATACACTACCAGGCTGAATGCTTTGATTAACAGCTATTGCCTGGTTGAGAGCCTGTTTGAATTTGCAGCTTAGTTTCACTCAGGCTTATTTTTTGGTTGTTGTTTATTCTTATACCGAACTGGCTTTTTGTTTAAATGGCTTCTGTTTGTGGTCTTACATTATAGTTTGATATAGTACAAAGAAAGCAACGCTATCTCCTCTCGCTCTTTATTTTTGCAGTACAAATTGCTTATCTTCTCTAAATAAAACTGATGACAAAACCTATGTCGTTCTCAAGGGCAATGAGGTCCAGTTTCAAGATACGGAAGTTTTGGAACTCTCCTCTTACTTCAGGCTAATTCAAGGAGAATTTAAGTTCATAGCATAGACTGAAGTAGGAAATAAAAAAAACTAGACACATTTTAAACTGTATTTTTCTAGTCTGCTCTCTCTGTAATCGAGCTAAGTCAAATGGTTTTTCCGTGGTTCTCTTGTACAGGCAGGCACTTTCTGTTGTTAAATCAACAACCTTTCCTGGAACTACTGTTTTTCTATTAATTTTCAGATATTGCAGAAGTTGGGAAGCTAGGAGGGTTAAGTTTGATCCACACCCATTTGTTTGTCCCACAGGAGATAATGCCCTCATCATGTCAATGGGGATTGTTTCCCAGGATATTTTCCATTAACTTTAAAACTCTTAGTCTTTGTTCTCTATGCCAAGTGACACACAAAAAAATGTGCACTTGCATCTTGGGAAGCTTCATATCCTCAGGAAAGCTCTCTTGATTAGGTTTATTACTCAGCTGTAACTTTCCCTGCAGAACTCAAGCATATCAATACACTTTGTAATGTTTTTGTCCACCTTGGAGGGAAGGAAAAGGTGGCGGTGCTAGTTACCAGCACTGATTGAGCAGCTAATCTTGCAGAACATTACACAATACTTAGACTGTTTCTCCAAGTAGAAGCAACCCTAAGGACTTTCTGTAGATAGAGTAGAATTCATTGCAGTGATCAGCATTTACATCTATATGAAATACTAAAATGGCCAGCACACGAATGTCTGGTTTTAATTGGAGGAGTAGGAGGTGGGGACTGGAGTGTGTGCAGGGGAAAGTAGGAGAAAAAAATATTCACCATAGCAAACACTGGCACTATAGAGTACCTTTAAATTTTTATCCTCAGGTCTTATGTATCCTGTTTCATTCTGCTCATTCTTTGTCTAATTTTGATCATCTATTCAAGCAAGGAATAGCTGGCAGAACTATTTACCTTTTCTGTTTCCAAAAAATGATGTAGAATTAATTTGTCTGTAAACTCACAAATTATTTCCACTGGACTGTGTCCTGAAGTGTCCAGACTCATAAATATTATATTTAAGCCACAGTTAGAGTTTTATGAGTCTTTCAGGTTCAGGCATGTGTAAAGATGGTTCTTTACGTCTCCTCTATATTAATGATTTATATGCATGGCCTTCAGATAACAAGCTAAAACCATAGTAGAGCATATATGTTCTAAATTTGTATGTAAAAACTTTCCCCCCCTTCTTGTCTCTGACTAATGAGAGCTATTTCTGGATCATAAATTGAGATTGTTCTTGAAAACCATTATTTCTGCTAATATGGGTTAATTAACAGATTGCCTTTCTAAAGGATCACTTAGTCTGATTAAATTTTAATTGAAAAACAAGAAAACAGATGAGCACTTCAAAGACTGAAATAAGGCATGTTTCTATCTGTGACAAAGCTGCATTCTCTACCCTCATTCATTTTGCCAACTAGGAAGCATATAGAGTAAGAGAACACGGAAACAAAAAGAGGTGCTTGTGCCTGTACTACTGTCTTTAATGAGACTGCCCTTTGCATGTTAAATCAATTATTTCCTCTCTTCACTGGGTTGCCACTGTCAGCAGTTATGGATTAATAAAGCTCAGTGCTTGGTTCCTGTTACAAATTTATCATTTTAGCACTGTTCCCACAGAGACGCTGCACTTGCAAAAATATAAAATGAAACCCAGGAGAAGAAACCCTGAAATGCCCAGATTGAAATTTGTCACTCTGTTCCTTTTGAGACTCAGTCCACTGAAGAACTTTATGCATTGTTTAACATGTGTGTAATTGGTGCCGTGTTAAAATAATGATGCCAAAGAGAGGGCTGAAAAGTGCTATCTATGATCAGTGCTTGGGAGAAGGTGTGGGAAACCTCTTTTCCACTTGGCAGAATAGTTAGAAAGCAGGTCTATTCTGCAAAGTCAGGATGGATTGTTAAGCCACTAGCCTTAATAAAGATAGGGACCTGTGACAGTATTATCTCTCATGTTTTATTTATAATGGGATTGTATCTAAAAACAAATGCTTTTGAAAAACTTTATCCACGCACATTTTTTGGCGGTCCTGGAGACTGCATGCAATCCTAAAATGTGGTGGGTTGACACTGGCTTAATGCCAGGTATTCACCAAAGTCTATCACTCTCTTCCACAACTGGACAGGAGACAGAAAATACAGTGAAAGGTTTGTGAGTTGAGATAAGGACAGGAAGAGATCACTCCCCAATTACCATACTAGGCAAAACAGTTTCAACTTGAGGGTATTAATTGAATTTATTAGTAACAAAATCAGAGCAGAAGAATGAAAAGTAAAATAAATCTTAAAAACACCTTCCCCTTACCCCTCCCTCCTTCACAGGCTCTACCTGCTCCCACTCAGTGGCCCCGGGAGGCAGGGAATGGGGGTTTATGGTCAGCTCATCACACATTGCTCCTCCCCTGCTCAGGGAGAGGAGTCGTTCCCCTGCTCCGCCGTGGGCTCCCTTCCACAGGAGGCAGTTCTCCGTGAACTCCTCCAACGTCAGTCTGTGTCATGGGCAGCAGTTCTCTGTGAACTGCTGAAATGTGGGTCACTCTTCCATGGGGTGCAGTCCTTCAGGCACAGCCTGCTCCAGCGTGGGT